>VUQJ01025527.1:14841-26673 GCA_015108635.1 Andinoacara biseriatus
AATTCTGAGATTTGAGGATTGTCATTTCACTGTTGTACAATGAACATGTAGTAATAAGAAGTGGCTGCATTTCCAGAGCCCTCATTCAGTGGCAGTAAGTTACACTGATGAAAAACTGTAGAAATGTTAAAAGCAGGTGATTAGAATGTTTGTCATGTTTTCATGTGCAGGTTTTTAAATGTTGTTTTTGTGAAACTGTTATGTGAGGTTTTGGTGTGAATACTGTTATGTGTAAAATAGCCCTAACCATTTTGGGATGCATGAAGAATATTTTATTATGCTTTAATTTAATTATCGTCCCAAGGGAGGTTGCCGGTTGAGTCTTTGTGTTCACCCATCCTAAACAAAATGAAATTACAGGCACACAGTATTTAAAAGCAATGCTTCAGCAGAACATAATGAACAGGCTCTGATGTCTCTGGATTCTTTCTCTAACAGCAAAGACATGATGGGAGTAGTTTAAATGCTAACAATGCAAAAGACCCATGTAGCTAGACGGTGCATTGCATGGAATGCACTATTTTCTGTTCTCCTACGCTGAACTGGAGTGCAACACTTAGCTTACTGGTGTGCTCATCCAAACACTATTCAAATGTCAAATTCATATTCAGTCAAAACTGCATTATTTTTGAATCCTCTGTAATACAGTAAGACTTGAGTCCTTACCCAGCAGTTACATACAGTAGGCTTAGAGATATATTTAATATACAGCCTTTATATATCTTATAAAGTTCTAGTGTGTCTCGCTCTTACACCCACCACTTAGCTACACATCTAGCAAAAGTCATAGCACCTTTTGCATCATCTCCTTCTCTTTTCAGCTTCAAAGAGACGTATACAGACATAGCCTCTGTTTCTCGCTTTTCTCAGAATTCTCCTCTCTTTGTCATTCCCAGCTGTAGATCACCTGATGCTGTCACCTGTTCACCAGGCTGTTTCTTATCAGCAATTAGTCACAGTGTGGGTAAAAGGCTGCTCAGTGCCTGGCTATGTTACCTTCCCACCTTCAACCACTCGTCTTGTTGTATGTGTGTTTCTTACAGTATCTGCCAGACATTTATTTATTCTGTACCTGTCTGCAACTTACCTCCAGTTGATGTCCTGTATGGTTACAAGCTCGATGGTGCATGCCCAAGCCAAACTCCTTATAAGCTTCAATTTATTTCACCCAGTGGTGTCAGCATTTAAATGTAACTTACTGCATGGATTCATTCAAACCAGTTGGTTTATATGAGGTGTGAGTCGTTATGTACGTTGCACAACTATTCTGCCCCACAAAAAGAAAAAAAAGAAAAAAGAAATCACTGAAAAATTTATGCTGCCTTTACATTCATATCTGTGACAGGTGGTAGAAACTTTCACCTGCAACTGTAACAATTCAGGTGAAATCTATGCTTAATAAAAATGTAGGTGCTGAAGTGATGTAAGTGTACTAGTGCATTTCTTAAAAGGAATATGTTGTAATTATATTAAAAATAGACTATTACGCAAGCTGTTTTTCTGAACTAAGAGCACAGCGGCATATTGTTTGAACAAACGTTGGGAAATAATTCTGTTAAGCTGACTGTGTTAAACTGTGAAAGAGCAGCATTGTACAGTGCTTTCACTACAATGCAACACTGATGCGGTGTATTGAATCATGCATTGACACTATAAAACAGTAAGAAAACATGCAGTGCAGGCAGGGCAAATTACTCCACCATTACCTCACTTTCCTTCTAGCCTTCTTTTTCTGAGTAATCAGCCAGGGCAAATATGTGGTGCACAAAGAGCTGCTTGTGTGTGTGTATGTGTATGTGTATGTGTGTGTATGTGTATGTGTATGTGTGTGTATGAGAGAGAGAGAGAGAGAGCACAAGAGAGTGTCGGTCCGTGGGTGAGCGTCTGTGTGTGTGTGCCTGTGTCTGTGTAAAATACTGGAAGGCAGATTGGAAAGTGAGATAGGAAAAGATAATTTTTAGCAGCACGCCATGCTTTCCCAACTATTCAGTGAAATGCAAATGACATATTTTCAGTGATTTCAAGGTTTCACTGGTCTTCAGTAAAAGTAAGAGAGAATAATGGCCCTCATTTACTAACATTGCTTGCGCACAAATCTCTGCATAAATTGTGCGTACAAATGTTTTGTGCACAAATCAGTCATTTCTCGCTATTTTCGTACCTGAATTTGTTTTTACTTTACAAATAAATTCAGTGCCCCAGACCATGCATACGACCAGATGAAGGCTGGTATGTCTTAGAAAACTTAAACACAAGTCTTTAAAATGAATTCCACTGCTACTATGAATATTAATAACTATTATTCTTTTTCTTATGATTATTTATAAACTTTGATCCCCATTAGCTTTCATAATGTGGTTACTAATCTCCCTGGAGTCCACCAACAAAAACTACCATCAAACAAAACAACAACAGCAAAGGTAAAAATTTTAACATAAAACTAAAAAAAGGACAACAATCAAAAATTAAATTCTCCTCCAAAATGCTCCTATGTCAAATGATGTATTCATTAAACAGATTGATGATCAACCAAGAGTTCTGAACAGATTATTCATAATCATAATATACAATGATACACTAATATAATAACAAAAGTGGAACTTACATCAAATCCATAAATTTTTTTATTCTATGCTTCAAGCAAAGATTTACAATTAAAAATAATGAGCAGTAAAACAGAAGTCAAAAAGCCCAAAAATTAACAGTCAAATGTACCTTATGTCAAATCTATTAGTTTTTGTTTTACCTGCTTCTTGAACAATAATCTGTGTGTTTGTCTGTTGTTTTTTTTTATTAACCTTGTATTCAAAAGCATATTATTCAATATGTAAGATCAATAAAGAACTGTATTCTTCATGTAAATTGATTTAGTGCATGTGCAATGTAACAACAACTGACCACCCTGTCAAGTTTCATAAACATGCTGAGTTCCCATGTAAGCTAATAATTCAAAACAGAGAAGTGGTGTATGACTCCATAAGACATTTTGCATGAACAGAAGAAGACAGGCTTTTAATTTAGCGTACACTGTTATGTATGACAGTTTTTTTGTGTGCAATTCATTAATATTAGTGCAAAAGGAACAACACTAAACTAATCTGGCAGCTCTATTTTGAGCCACCTGCAGTTTTTTCATGCATGTCACAGAGGCACTGAATCGCATAGCAGGGCAATACTCAAGGTGACATAAAACAAGAGATCATATAATACTGCACATTATTGTACTTCCAAGCAAAAGCTAGACCACTAGCCATTTCTGAAATTATATAGTTTATCTACTTATTTCAACATAGAAGGTTGTCAAATTGTACACCCAATTATTTGATCTTTGTAACTTGATCAATGGGTGTACCATCACTATGTAAATTCAACACAGGGTATTTAGCAAGTGCATTCCTGGAACCAAACAGAATACATTTAGTTTCAGCAGTATTCA
Organism: Andinoacara biseriatus; assembly: GCA_015108635.1. Lineage (NCBI taxonomy): Eukaryota > Metazoa > Chordata > Actinopteri > Cichliformes > Cichlidae > Andinoacara > Andinoacara biseriatus. The sequence continues at coordinate 18,278 of VUQJ01025527.1, forward strand.
ATATTAATTTGTTATTTTTAACCCACAGGGTTATACTCATCTAACAAGTTCTTCCTTAATTCAGATGATACTGAAGAAGCACTAAATAAAGGTATATCAGCTGGATACATAACTATATTAGGTTTCTGACGACTTAAGGTAAATCATCATCATTGCACTCATAAATCTACTATAATTATGTCTACCAATTATGCATTTTCACAGGAGTGGATGTAGGTTTGTGAATGCTGCCACGTTCCCCAACCATATTTGAATACAGTGGTCGGCAAGGACATCTCCTTCCATGTTTAACGTATATGGCTAGAGATGCGAGGCGACGAGAAGTTGCAGGCATTACGTTCGTGACTGCACCTGAAGGATCATACCTATTTTATCATCGGAGAAAGGGTCCCCTTCACCAAAGAAGCGAAAATGTGAAGGAAAGAGATAGCGCCACCGACATCTTAATAAAATGTCTCTTCCTCCTCACCTCACCTCCTCACCACTGAAGTCAGGGTTCTAACACAAAAAAATGTGCATAAATATATTCCCAATATGGTCACAATTACTTATTGTTAGCAGAATAGAAATGCGGCCCTTTCATCTGATGATGAGACAACTAAAAAACAACTGATTATGAACTAACACGCTACCTAATGTTAGGCTTGAGTATCCTCAAAATTATACTCTCCCTCCAATGAACATTTTGTTTATAGTTTCACATCATATGAGAGTTTATTCAATAATCATCATAGTCCAACAAAGTTTCACTAACACCGGTTAACAGCAGCTAACAGAGGCAAAAACAGCAGTGCTTACTGACAGAAAAGTTTATATAGCTTCAACAACTCACCTCAGTATTGCTGTCATCGGTCAGAAGTGAGCTTCACTCATCATCTTGTATTGGACTCCTATCATAAAGTTTTACTTCTCTTCCAGAGTAAATACAGGTGGATGCTTCTCACCTAGCATTGACAGCTTAAAAAAACAGAGGACTGACAGTCTACACAAATAGGGAAAAAACTCCAGGTTGGATCTGGGCCGCAGTCACTTTCCTATATGAATACACTCACTAAAAATGAATGGTGCACAGTTTGAGAGGACTTGGGGGTAAAAATGTGAAATATCACAAAATATTTAACTGACCAGTAATAGACTTGTTTAGGTGTGGGCTTACCTTATTTCCTGATTTATTGCTAAGTGTTGATATTAATCAAATATGTTAAAATATAGGGTGTGCAAAAATTCTGTGGGCTTTTTTTTCTTTTCTTTTTTTTTTTACACAAAATGGCAGTAGAAATATGGTGGCTGGCCACAGTCATTATGGGGTACAGTCTAATGTTTTTGATCTTTCTTGAAACTAAAACATGTTTGTCCTATAGCAGCCACCATAGCTATTATGCACTTGAATTTCGAAAGTTAGAAAACAAAATTACGTTAACTGCAATCTGCAATCTACTGACATCTAATGGTGAAAGCTTTATACACTGTAACTTTAATTACTTTTCCATCGAACCTATCAATGCACATATATACTAACATTTTTGTTCTGAGTAATCAGAGTAATCTGATTAAATACAAAACATCATGTTTTGCCTCAATTCCTTTAATTAAACATTGGGTTAGCACCATAAGCTGACATTTATGATTTTAAATATTCAATTTTACCAACAAATAAATTGTTAAAATAATTACCTAAATCATCTAGTTTGGTGACATAGAGACCACCAACTTTATATACCTATTAAACGTATATGATTTCCTACATATTTATAATTTTGCATAAACTCTTACTGTGATTTACAGATTTACTGATTTTTTTTATTATAGCCTCATTTTGCTATAAATAAGTTTAGTTGTCATATTTCTTAATCTACAGTAGCATCTTCTGTCAGAAATATAACATGATTTCTGAAAAATCTCTTTAGCCTTATTATTATGTAATGTGGCATGGATAGTCGTAATTCATCATCAAGGAAGAGTGCCTTACATCTCTTCACTAAGCGCATCCATAAATGTGCATGATTTTCCCAACACACTTATGACAATTTAGACTTTTAAGATCATTCAAAAATAAATTCACATTCAAATTTCTATATGACGTACGAAGGGCAATTCTACTTCCGGGTTTTAGCAATTTTGTGTTCTGAGCTTCAGCTATCAAATTATAAATGCTCAACCCAGCTGCCACAGATGCAGCCCCTGCGCATAATTCTTTAATATTTGCAAATATGTGATCAATACATGTAGAAATTTTATTACCATGGTTATTTACAGAAACTCTTGTTGGCTGTGTCACAGTTTGAGAAAGGTTACAAATCTCTGCTAATTAGATAAGGGGTTTTTTTCCTAATGAACAGTTCTTATGAAACCAATTAATACTTAGGTCACCAAGAAGAAAAATGTCCAAATTCCCTTCTGTTACATTCCCCATCATTATATATACAGTTTCAAAATACTGTGTATTAGCATTAGGTCTGTAACAATAGCCTATTAAAATAGGCTTAAAAGGATAAAAAGCCTCCACCAAACTTATTTCTGTACAACTTGGAGTCACTTATGGCCAGCTCAGAATTGTTGCAGCTTGAATCAGCATGTGTGTCAGAAAGAGCTGTGATATAAATATTATTTGAATGACAGATACCAATGACTTAATCACTGTTAATTCTTAAACTGCATATATTTAAATGTGCAATAATCAAGCCTTTTTCAGACAGGCTTGATAACAAAGAAGCCTTATTTACATTGACACCCATAACATATTGGAACCAACATGACTGAACAGAAATAAAACAAAAAAATAAAAGAAGTCAAATAAGGAAGTGGGTACATGACAATGCCACCCCATTGTTGTTTCTAGACAGAATGATTAACTTGTCATACTTCAGAATGCCTTTATTTCCTCTGTCATGGGCAGCTTTTAGCTTTGGCCACAGTTTTCTTCACTACTGCAGTAAAGCCTCAGAGAAAAATCATCATCATTTACACCCCCCCACACACACACACACACACACACACAGCCACACCCACCCACCCACACACATACACACGCACACACAAAGGGAAACAGTAGCAAAGTGAGACAGTTGGCTAATATGATGGTGCGAAGAAAGGTAGCTATTGTGTGTGCAGGAAACCAGGTGGATGGGAAGCCAGACCAGAAGCACTGGAGGTGGATTCAAGCTGTTCTACAGTACCACGGTGTAGATAGGAAGAGAAATAGAGTAGGGTTAATCTTGAACTTGAATGTATGTGAAGAGTGTTAGTAAATAAAGACAATGTCCAACAGGAGTTTGAAGTTGGAAATCAGGGGGGTGATTTTGAATCTTGTTAGTGTGTAATTGCCCCAAAATTTGGATATCAGTTAGAAGAGAAGAAGAAATTCTGGAGAAAACTGGATGAAGTGTCCCCAGGGGGAGAGATTAATGATTGGAGCAGACTTTAATGGACATATAGGTGACAGGAACAGACGTGACAAGGAAGTATGGTGTTAAGGAAAGAAATACAGAAGGGCAGATGGTGGTGGATTTGTGGTGAGTGCATACTTTAAGAACAGGGAGGAACATAAGGTAACATAAAAGAGTAGAGAAAGGGGCCCTCAGGTAGACCACATCTCATGCAGAAGATGCAGAAGAAGAAGAAAAGAGATAAGAGGCTGCAAGGTGGTGTCAGGGCAGAATGTAGCTAGGTGGGATCATATGGTAAACTGTAGGATGACTTTGGACATGAAGAAGAGGAAGCGAGTGAAGGCAGTGGTAAGGATTAAGTGCTAGAAGCTGAAGAAGGAAGAATGTTTCATGAAGGAGTTGAGGCAGGTTCTGGATAGTAGGGAAGAGTTACCAGACTGGGAAAGTACAGCTGCAGTGCTGAGGGAATCAGGCTTGGTGGTGGACTGAGAAAGTACAGGAAACTAGTTAAAGGTAGAGGTTAACAAGGGAATAGTCAATGAAATTAAAAAAGTAGAGAGGAGTATTGGAAGGCTAGGTTTACAGCAAATAGAGAGGTGGCAAAGGCAAAGGAAAATAGGGAGATTGAGCTGGAAAGGATCTGAAGCAGGTTAGGATGGTTAGGGATAGCAATGGAAGTGTGCTAACAAGTGAAGAGTGTGTGTGAGAAGATTGAAGGAGTACTTTGAGGAGCTGAGGAATATAGGCAATGAAAGAAGAGGACAGAAGGAGAACATTAGTGACTCAGAAAGTGCAGAGGATTAGTAAGGAGTGAGTGCAGCCATAACGAAGATGAAGGGTGGAAAGGCTGTTGGTCCAGATGACATACTTGTAGAAGTATGGAGGTATGTCTATGAGAGAGAGCAGTGGGAATTTTGACAGACTGTTTAACACAGTCTTGGAGAGTGAGAATATGGCGAGGACACTGGGATATTATTCAGACTGGATAAGCATGTCCCAGTGATTGCAAAGCAAGGGAAGATGATAGAAGATATACATGACAGCTACAAATACCTGGGTATCCCACAGGCCAAAAGAAACCTTGATAAAGATACACGAAGGTCAGTCACAGCCAAATACCTCCAGATGGTACAACAGATGTTGAGAAGCCAGCTGGAATAATAAACTGGCTACAGAAGGACATAGATGCCACTGATGTCAAGACACAAAAACAATGCATGGAAGTCTCCACCCGAAGAGTTCTATGACCAATGGAAAGAAAGAGGGCGAGGATTAGTGAGTGTCAAAGTCACAATTCAGGATGAAACATGTGGCATGCCTTAAACATCTGAAGACAGATGGTGATCAGGAATAGGAGGAGGAACTGTCATGGACAACCAAGCCCCTTCATGGGTTGGACCATCGACGACCCTACGAGTGGCTAGAAAAGGGCAGCATAAAGGACAGTGCAGAGGCTCTGATCATAGCAGCACAAGAACAGGCCCTGTGCACCAGATTCATACAGGCAGGAGTCTACCACAGCCACCATGATCCAAGTTGCATACTGTGCAAAGGTGCCCCAGAGACTATCCAGCACATAGTAACAGGATGTAAGATGCAAACTGGGATAGCGTATACTGAGAGGCACAAACAAGTGGCTGGGATAGTATACGGGAAAATCTGTGACGCATTTGGACAACAAGTCCCCAAGTACCAATAGGAGACACCACCAAAGGTGGTAAAGAAAAAATAATTCTGGATATCTATACTGGAATGGGTAATGTGTTAAGAATGAAAAGATGCCACATCATTTGATGGCAATTGGCAATTATCAACCTACAGATGGTTGAATTCAAAGACACCCCAAAAAGCAAAGTGAAAAAATTATGCAGAGGCTAGTCCATCAATGCAGCAACTCAAAATAAGACTCAGTAGTTTGGATTGCCCTCACGTGACTGTATGCATGCCTGAAAATATCGGGGCATGATCCTAATGAAATGATGGATGGTGTCCTGGGTGATCTCCTCCTAGATCTGGACCAGGGCCAGTAGTGGCATTGACCCTAGCCAAATGCAAAACTAGAGAAAAAAAAAAAAAAAAACTAACCAAAAAAAACAGAAAAGATGAGGAGTGAAAATATCAGTGGCCTCCACCTGTAAAACCATTTCTGTTTGGGGGTTGTCTCATTGTTCCCCCTCTGGTGCGCCTGTTGTCAATTTCATTAACAGCAAAGCAGCTGAAACCGATAAACAACCCCCTATGCTACTTAACTGACCAGATCAATATCCCAGGGTTTTAATTGACTCAATTCTATACCCTGATTAAAAAGTGTTTCTTTGATTTTTTTGAGCAGTATACTAAATGGAAAGCTGTAGGCTTTAACCTTTTACTTTAAAACATTCCAGTATTCCTTATCTGATTATCTAATTATCTCATCTTTTATTAATCACTACTTAGATTATTGCACTCACAGTCTAATTTCTCGGCATTACCCCATTATTATTTATTTATTTATTTATTTATTCCATTGCAATGAGGTTTACATCCCAGGCTGACAAATTACATGTTCTTTGTCCTCCACCTGTTTTCTTCTTTTTCTTGTAGTCTGTTAAACTTTTTTCTTTTTTACAAGAATGAAATAGGCAAGTGTGCATGTTTCATAAATCCAATGGTAATTTTGTGTAGGTGGTTGTTTATTGTACAGTGTAAGAACATTTCCACACACATATTAGCAAATGAGGGCCAATGTGTCACAATCTCAAAGAACAAGTGCAAATTGTGCCTCCAGCATCATCTGTAATATAACTCGGCTGACTTCAAATAGCAGCATTGGACTAAATCGGGCTAATCCCAGCTCAAAGGGATGCCTAAAGTTCACAAAGTGTGGGCCCCGCTTAACAAAGAAGCAGGTTAATTAAGACTCACATTGACTCACTTTGCTACCCTCTACCGCAGACAGGTATGAGATGAACAAGTAGGCCAAAGTTGGACAACACTCATATTCAATGGATGAATAGAGCATTTCATCAGCATGAGTGAATATAAGAAAAAGCATTTACAGTGATGCACTAATGATTGTAAGACATGATTTTCAGTGTTTCATATTACTCATTTTGCTTTTTGTTCATATGTAAGACTCTCATTACATGAAGTGTGAAAAAGGTCCCAGCTCTTAGACCCAACAGGGCTAATTATCAGCTCTAATGGCTAATGTGAGTCACTGGTTTCTCTAGCAACCATCATGCAATATCACACATTCAAAGGTGATGAACGGGTAAACTACAAAAGGTGCAATCTCAAGTGACTTTGTGTTTGAAATGCACACCTTACTATGTTTTAGTTTCAAAATACAACTGTGTATTTTGAAACTATTTGCTTAGTTTTCTATGGAGACTAATTCTGTTTTAATTTTAATTTAACTTGACATTAAAATCACTAAAACACACTTATTTAAAATAATAATATAGTGTTGATCTAATATAAAGTTACTTTTCAGTAAGAATCCAGGAACCACTAAGTCTATCGTTAGTAACTGCATGTGCCATATTATTCACTTACTCGTTACAAGATATTGCTATGTAAATGCCGAACTAGGCCTAAGAATAAAATTGTGACATACACGTGAAAATTTAACTTGCCTTGATCCTAAGAAAAAAACTCCCAGTGTTCCTACTCTAATTACAATATTACCCAAACAGGTGTGGGGCATGATTCAGCAATGGGGACTACAACACCCCATCATGTGAAGTGTCCTGCATATTTGTTTGAATCTAGTATAGAAACATTTTGGGTTTCTATGATATTACACTAGTGCTCAATACTTTTCCTTTCTCAAAAAAATTCAAATTTAGCATTTCTAATGAGTATTCTAAAGGGTACTGACAAAGGACCACAGAGGAACGACTTTTTTAGTGTCACAGAGGCCCATCATCTTTTTTTCCCATCTAGCAATGGTTCTCTACATGCACAGAAGCTTTGGCAGCAAAAACACTGTCCATGGTACTGAATGCTATTGGTTCTAGACATATGGAATACACAGTTGCAAATGCGATTAGTGGCTTTGGGTGTCTATTGCTGTCATTTTCTTCTCATTTAAAAAAAAAAAAAGATTTTAAATGATTTTTTTGTTGTTGTTTGTTTCTTTTTGGGGGGGGGGGCATTAAACTGTGTATACGAGGAATATTGTTTTTGTTTCTTGTAAAACATTGCATCCTAGAAACTGCACTTTAGGAATATGTGTAGAAGTGGGTTAATCTAAAACAATTAGGGGGCTGAAAAATTCTCTACAGAGTCTTGGGAAAAGATCAAAATGTTTCTGAACTGATAGCAATACTAGCTCCTGGTGTAGGAAACTAGACAAATATTACTTTACACATAAAGCTGGCACATGCTTAAATAACACTATGATCTAATTAACACATCCGCAACATCTGTTGGAGTTCAATATGCCTTTCTTGAGTTATATAGTACTTTAATTTTCTACTTTTTAGTCTTGGGCTGCTCATTAATATAGCATTTATACTGTAGGTGGAGATGTTTCTGATAAATTAAAATAGAGAAGAGTAAAACTATTCATCTTATAATGACCAGCTACATAAATGATAAGACTATAGTTTATATGCAAATAAATATTAGAAGGTTAACACCAATACAATATAATACATACACTGGTAACCTAAGCCCTGGCAAATATGTTCGTGTTTTAAATATTCCCTTACTATTAATGTCTAATACCTAGTGCTCACAAAGACATGTACAAGAGCCCACAAACGCACACACACATGCACATACACACGTTTAGATCAGATCTTTTGATCAACTTGTTTAATTTCCGCCCAGATACCACCTGACAATAGATTTGTGAAACTGTCTCTAATTAAAGCCTAAAGCATGAAGATACCGCTTTAAACAAAAATGATCACTAAATGCTTATTATATTCATATGCTCATAACCCATGAACATGCAAGCTGGAACTTTCAGACTTAATATCTTCAAATTTAGTACAAAAAAAAAAAAAAATAAAAATCTAC
>VUQJ01025527.1:37351-49773 GCA_015108635.1 Andinoacara biseriatus
AAAACTTCCTCAGATTTCCTCATAGACTTCACTGGCAGCTAAAACATCAAACTACAAGGTCTGATTGAGTCTCACACTGAGCCCTCACACAGTGCACAACCCAGTTGACCCCCCCTGTTCAAGACAACTTTTCAATTTCTATGTGTCTGCAATCAAAGTGGGTAGTTTTTTTTTTTTTTTCAAATCTGACTGTTGTTCCCAAGGAAACAAGTCCCTGCTTTACTAAGGCCATGGTTGCTGAACCCAGTCATAACAGTGACCTCTGAAAAATTGGTACTATCCAAGCTTATATGACAGAGCCAAGACACTGTGTCTTTACTACTATGAAGGATTGTGTTACTGTTTTAATTCTGAGGACAAAATGTTATCTGTGTATTTAAAAAGGAAATTATGTAAATAATAACTGCAGTAAATATTGGGAGAGAAATATGAGGGCTGGGTTTGATAGAATAGAGATTATGTGGTAATAAATGTTTAAAAAAAAAAGTTAATGCAGTACTTAACAGTAAAATTGTATAAAGTGTGGAGTGACCACTATGTTTTTCTTGTTTTTTTAATGCTAAAAATAAATAACACATCAAGCTTTCTTTTATGTGTGATTATGTCACAATTTATTGTAAAGCAATAACAATATCAGCTGCATTACTTTGAAAGATAGTGAAGTAGATCAAAACTGACTTTTAAAATAATATTTGGCTTGAAATAAAATAAATAAAATGATAAAAGAGTTTGCGGCTGATTATGTCAGTTTTGTCATTATGCATAAAAAAATACCCAAAAAACAAAAATAAGTAGATATAAAAAAGAAGAACAATATAATTGTGTTGCGGAGCATGTGCGCCTGCTCTGGTTACCATGGAGACAGACTATCTTCTGACTGAGTCAACTCAGAGACTGACTGGGTGACATTTGCTCTTTAAGTTGGCCGCTCCACAGGTCCAGCAGAAATGACTCACATGCAGAATTAACTGAGGCTTAATAGTAAATTACTCATAACGAAAGGGTTAGAGTTGTGAAAAAAAGTCAAATCATCACAATACAGGAATGAAATAGGCTATTTTGTACTAGTTGCTTGTTTTGCAGCAACTGAAAGAAAAAAAAAAGAAAAGCAGAACCTGAATTTTCACCTGTTACATGCTGTGAATCACGTTCATGAATTTGTGCAGCAGAATGCTGCTGTGTGCTGTTCCCTGCTTTGCTAGAGTGTGGAAAGGTAACAGATGATTTAATGATTTTCTCAACTGATGTGATTTGATATATTGGCTGACTCTGCGCCTTTAGCTAGTATAACAGGTAAAATCCATTACCCTCCCACCGGCATGATTTATGATGGGTAGTATCACAGCTATGAGTCTCCTTACACTGCTGATCTACCAATGGAATTTACTGCCAAATTTAAGGCTGCACTCTTCCACTGACTGCAAACTGTGGCTATCGGTAATGAGCAAGCAACAGCCTTCGGTTGGAAACACTTTCTAAAGGCATTTGCATATATGCACGCTGAGACACAAAACACTAACAGTGGATCACTCCTGTCACCAAAAAAAAAAGGGAAAAAAAAAAGCCCATTAAATACACTGAGATCAAAGAGGCCACATTCAGATATTAAAAGCTTCTTTATAAGAAGATATAAACGTGCTGACAGGTCATATAATTTGAATCCCTCATTGGTCTGTGTAACATGATTAAAACAGACTTTAATTTCCTTACAGGGTTATTGTACTGCTTTTGTGCAGTTTTGAAAAGGTTCACTCCCTCAAGCTGAAATACCTGTTGGAGAAGTCTGAAAAAATCCTTTTGTGCCCTTTCCACAATTTGATCCATTTACCACACACTTACCCTTCCTTCAGCAACCCCATTACATGGCACATTGCATATTATTGTGCAATATTCAGAGGAAAGTTCCCCACTGGTAATAATTCTAAAAGAGAATAGGGAAGTCTTTCCTTATGTGGGATAGATAGATAGATAGATAGATAGATAGATAGATAGATAGATAGATAGATAGATAGAACTTTCACTGATTTAGATAATCATATTTATCAAGTTCATGTCTTACAGACAGTTTCTCAGATCTGGGTTACAAGTAGGTTATAGGCCTGTTTGATCTGCTGTGTTTTGATGGCCTTTTAGCCTTAAGTATGTGTGGGAACTTAGACCGACATCATTATGTAGAGCAGACTATTAAAATGTGCCTGGTGGTCGGTGGAGTGGCGAGAAACAACACCCCAGACTCTCACTGGAGAGCACAGGAGATTACTCGTACCGATGATCTGATCAAAGATTTTTCCTCCCCAATTATAAGATCTCTATAGGAAAGCTGTCTAATAGTTACCACCATCACAGGCTACGGGAGAAGTCCGAATTATTTGCAAGAAATTGTTCAGAGTGAACAGCGACGAATCCAGATCCACGAATAAAAAGCAATTAGTATGGTGTTTGTAGCTAGTATGGGATAAATGGCGAAAGAAGGATGATACAAATGGTTCACATTTTCTGCTTCACAGAATCATAATGGTGCAATAAAATGCAATTAGCCGATCGCCGGTACAGATCAGATTGAAGCGCATGCACTCATATTGTCGCTGAAGTGCAATGATATGCGGAGTTAATGACTTAATACCATCCCTAACGCAGGCTAGAACTCGTGTCTACTCGGATAGGTTTTAATTAAAATGCACAGTCTAATTTATCATGCAGCGGATCCTTATTGCGGGTGGCATATCTAAGCCTTTGTACCGCCTATCAACCTGTAACACCGCACAGCCAGCTGTTATGTGCCGTGTGTGTGTCTATTATAAAGTGCAACTTGTTGTATAAACGTTCTGTTTGAGCCGTGGCCTGTGTTAAGAGACAGCACTTCAGACAAGTCAGAAATATTTTCTTATAAACTTCGTTCACATTGCAACACGAATCTCCTGCAAAGCCCACCAGTCAAACCAACTTTCTTGATCATTCCTGCAGTAATTTCAGTACCTGAGCCGGAGACTTTTATGTGAGCGCTTGTCGCGTAGCCAATTCTTCCCGCAGCTGATATGTCCAGCTGTGCTCCCAGAGGCAGGTGTCTAACCCTCAAACCTCCGTCACAGTGCTGACATCAAAATCACTTCAGCAGATACAAAATCCATGCACAGTATTCAGAACTTTCCGCATCAAAATTCAGAATCCTACGTCCACCGCCATCCGACAGCCTGAAGAACGGAGACAGTTTTCAGTCCGTGGGAATATGCCGCTGTAAGTTATGAGCAATTATATTATATAGACTGTTTTATGATGGAGCTGGGAAACGGAGAATCTCATTCCATAAAAATACCCCTACTGTGTGCCATTTTCAATCCCCAGTAACTGATCCTTGTGAAGATTTGCACTCGCTGTCGCATCCCTTTGGTCCAAGTTTCTCCAGCCCTGATCTAAGTAGCTTAGAGCGCACTCTAAGGACGCACTGGATGTCTAAAACACAGCAAAAGAAACGTCATTTTTGCAACGTACAAAGGAGACAGCTAACCGGTCCTAAACAAGAAGCCCATCTGAAGCATTTCCAGACGGCAAGTGGTGAGATACAGTGGGTACCTTACTTGCTCCCCTAGCTCCCTCTCTCTTTTCTCTCTCTACTCATCAGAGCGTGGGAGGAGGTGGGGCTCCCATCCACCGCAGCACACAGCAACTTCATACTCCACATTGCATTATGCCAGGGCTGCCTACCAGGAAATTATGTGAAGCCTATAGTTTAACAGGATCTTATTAAACTGGGTCAACTCAAACAGGGGGATGCACCTTATTAAATAAGCTTATCAAGAAATCACTGCGCTTGCCTTGCACTATTTTAATTCTTGTTTTTTTTTTTCTGTCAAAACAACTCACTAGTCGCACAACGTGTCCAAATTTGATGTAACAGGTAGCCAGCAGTGGTAGTTTACTTGTTGATATGCATTACATGTGGCAAAATGAGCGGCCTAAAATGGAAGCTGTTTGGCCACTATTTATTCATTTGGCGCCACCCTCAGGCGGTTATAATAGGAAAGGGAAGCAGCAGAGTCTGTATCTGCTGAGGAAATAGCGGGAATTAATGTTAATAATCCTCGATGTAGGAGTAATATGCACTACAGTGTTGCGTTCTTGGAGACAGTGACTATCAATTGCATATGAAACAAACTATGCTGTTGGTGTACAATTGAATAAACTAGTAATGTGTGGCATCATCTGTTAAAACTGCAGCAGTGTAATTAAAAAAACAATGCTTTTGCTCAGGGCTATAAATCAGCATGGCTCAGCAGGGAGAGAAATTCATCCCACGCCACAGTTACTCTCTTTCTTTCTTCCTGAACACTGATGCCAGTGATCATAACTGCTTAGGCATAAAGCAATGGACCAGGAGTAATGAGTCAAATGCAGGGTTTTGTCACAAAGGAAAGCCTTAAGCAATGTCCCCCGGAGAAAACTTGATTTCCTATCTTCCCAATCCATTCAGAAGCAAGAGTTTATCAGAGTGTTTCCAGTCTGTGATCCTTTACTCCTCCCCCATCTCTCATTAGCTGCAAACACACAGCTGTTGGGTTACCTCTCCAGGGCTCCCATTAAGGGCTGCCACTCAGGCTTACAGTGTCCCTGAGCCAATCATATTAGAGCTCCCGCCCACGCATCGCCACCGCTATGCTGCTTTTCAACAGCCATACTAATAACATTTAAGTAATTTCACAGGTGGCCCAGAAGGCGCCTGAGAACACAGCAAGGTAGCCTACAAAATGAAAGGGTAAATGTTGGAGGAGAAGAAATGAACATTTTATGCATACAAATTAAAATCAATTATGAAATAATTAGGAGATTGTGAGTCAGTGTTCCAACAAAGTGACCAACTCAGTTGAGTGAAATCACTATGTTTCATTATAGATGTGTTAAAGCATCATTTATGTGATTTGGTTGCTTGATGATCTTTTCCCCGTCTAATTAAATATTTTGTCTTAGGCTGTTAGAAGTTGAAGGCAGCAATTCAAGACAATTGCGATGAAACTGATTAAATGCATGGCAACCTTGTTAAAGTTTCATTCAAAAGGTTTTTATAAGCTATGTGGGATTCATATTTTTGCATTTATTTAACCAGACAGAAGGGACAGACCAAGGCCACGACTGAACATTTCAATTGTCTGTTCCAGGTGTAACTGGTTCAGTGTGGGCTAAAACACTGCATTTGATGTCTTTATTAGCCAGTTTAAAGAGGGCAGGCTGGTTTGATTCCCATTCTCTTTTTCCTGGTGGCCATATTATGATGTGAGGGAAAAATGAGGACAAGGGAAAGATAATAGGTGAATCAAAAGAAAGGCAGATTATGCCCCCAAACTCTCTCAAATTTCCCAAAAGGGCCTGCCCACCATGCAGAATCTGGCCAGCACATTGTCTGCAGCCAGCACCCTGAATATTACAGTCTCATACTTGGCTTTATCTGATTTATTTCAAAGCTGACCTAGTCCAGCCAGCACATTCAACAAACATCAATTAAGAACTTGGCAAGTACTCCAGAAAATATGTTTTCAGGACCCATTTACAATTACGTCAATTGATGCTGAAAACTTGGAAGCTCGGTAGGCTCGAATACTTTTAGGCAGACGGAATGTTAGAATTCCAAGCTCGTGTTTTGTTTGCTCTCACAGCAACACAGCGTGTGAATGTGATCTGTATACATTTACATCTATTCTCTTATCATAAACCACACCTGGAGCGCCTTCCCTCCGCCCACAAACACACACTTTCAGGGGAGGCACACACAGAGAAATGACAGACACAACAACACGCAGGAAGCAAGGTGATGCGCACTCAACAAAAATGGACATCAAAAGCAGGAAAAATGAGGTAAAAACACTGTCAGAATATACTTTGAAGAGCAAATCCATACTGAATGATAATAGGCAAAAAAAAAAACTTCTGCCACACTGTTCTCTGCAGATACAAATGTTCAAGGGTGGGGTAACTCTTGTCACATCCTAGTCAGTTTTGCTTTTGACAGATGATTGAATAGACACACTGTGCCATCATAGGGTGTGGCCAGACATACTACAAGATTTAAGCCCACAGGCATCAGTGCAGCAGCAGTTCTCTGCCATATGTGATCTGGAGCGGCTTTGCTCTCTAAATGTCACCCCAATAAAAATAAAGTGAGATATGTCAGTTGTGGAGAAAAGCATCCTTTATCTTTCTTATATTTCTTTCCTCTTCCTTCTCCTGCAGACTCTGAGTTGAAGAATATGATGCATTCAAATATTTAGAAAATCTACTTGTGGACCAGAAGCATATGGGTCAACTGACAGATAGAGGGAGCGCTGATGCGAAGAGAAAAAAATGTACTGTTCTTTAGCCATTCAGCCCTGAGACACAGCCCAGCAACACAAATTATGAGGCAAGCTTTGACCAAAAATGTAAATCTGATTTGTAAAATTGTTATTTTCATATTTTATATATATATGAGAAAATAACTTTATACATGTAATATTGATTGTTTTTTTTAAATAGCCCAATGTTTTTTTTTAATGGAATTATTATATTGATGTGAAAACAACTTAGTTTTCAGTAATGCCACAGAGATATGTTAAGAATAATTACTCAATTAAAAGATACTTGGTTTAAATTGTGGACTAAAAATAGTAAAATTTTGAAGTAGCTAAAAGCAATGAATAATTGGAAATAATAGCTAAACTGATGAATTGAAGCAGGTGCCTAATGAAAACAAATACATGAGAAAAAATGTTTACCAATAGTTAATGATAATGGCTGATTAATGGAAAAAAGGCTGAGACAATAATTAGTCTTGCACAAATGGTTAAAATGTCAAATTGTAATAAATATAAGCACTGACTGTTTGTCAACTTTGACATTAACACAATTTAAAAAAAAAAAAACAGAACAGTTTGATTTGAATACCAAAATGAATAAATAAATAAATCCAAAAGAATTTGAATGAGCACAATTTTAATTTGTTGAAGGCGAATTTCAACAAAATAAAATATGAGACCATAAAACAAATAAATAAATAAGCAGTGGACAACTGTAGACATCAGTTGTTAAAATGAAAGAAATCCTCCATCATGTCCGTCAGCTTGTTGAGATTGTATCACCAGTAACAGCTTGATTATAGAAGCAACTCTTTCACACCCTGCCAAGTTTAAAAAAAAAATTTATTGCTAATTTATGCTTCAGTTCCATAATCTGGGGCACAATACATGAAGCTCCCTAATGATGGAATTCTGCATAGTCTAATCCAAAAATTTTCAGCTCAGCTGAGCAAACAGTTTCAAAACCTCACAAGACGTCGCAGATTTGATTTTGGCATTACTGATTCATCACACAACCTCTCCTTGGTCAGGAGAGCTTGAAAGTGAGGATTATTTACATTAAAATGGGTGCAAATGAGGCTGAGCCTAAATCTAAATTAAAATGTTGTGCGAGCATTGAAGATGTGTAAATGCCACTGCTGACGCACAATGCCAACCGAACTTTGTCATAAAACTCTAAATTTGATGTTTTTCACATCAATAAGAAAAACAGCTCAAAAAATGAAATAAATAAAATAGAAATCAGTCGCCTGAGGTGGCCGTGATCTAACAACTGAAATGTTGTAATGGACAGCTGATTTCCTAATGGCAGACAGGCATCTGAAGAGATTTAAAAGATGTGTGTTTATAAAGCTGTCAGCGCCACATGAACAACTCGCCATCACTCCTGTCAAGATTTACCTTGGTGTCTGACTGCGTGGTAGGCGTTGGATGTGGGGGAGTATGTGTGTGTGTGCACGTGGGTGTGCGTGTGTGCATTCAAGATCTGCAGTTAGAAAGGCTGAACAATTTACGAGCAATATCCGCACGAGCAGCTACTGATTTTGTTGTCGTTACACATCATGCAGATGCCTTTTATTCCCCCCCACACAGCAACATACATGAAAGCAGCAAATAGCTGGCACTACATGTTCTTGAGGAAAATCGTTAAAAGAAAAATATGGAGTCAGTCAGCTCGGTTACAAAGGCAGCACGAGTATAAAGTCAAGACTGGCTACAGTCATAGGTTAAGGCTGTGCTTATTCTTCTGCATTCATTCCTTCTGTATGAGGTCTGACCCACACCTCACCTTACAGCATATACAGACAGTATATGTTGGTAAAAAAAAAAAAAAAGTTTCTTCTTTTAGATTTTATTCAGTAGGGATGCTATATGGTTAAATTGCATTTTAAAAAAAAAGAGAGAGAACACTTGGACTTATGTTTAGGCTCATGTGGTTTGGTTAATTAACAGAAAGGGCTCTCTCGGAGGCAGGAATATCCACATCATCCTTCCCTTGTGTAGAAATATCAGAATTTGAGAAAACAAGGTGCTTTGGAAAGAGCTCTTTTCTTTTCACCAAACTGGACTTCAAACAAGAAACAAATGCAGAGATTTTTTTTTTTTAAATTAATTAACACTTTAGTAAATATGATGTGGGAGTAATCCTATTACTGCCATGTAAGCGTGTCACCATGTCTTATTTGAAGGCTTTCTTTATGTTATTCAATAGGCGACATTTATTCCAGGTACTGTGTGGATGTCAGAATTCCTCTCAGTGGAGTATGGTGGTTGGCTTTGTGTTTAGCCTTCCAAGAGCTGGAGCACTTTGCATTTCTTCTTTGTGCTCATTGTATATGTTTGCCACTGGGTTTGGAGTCTATTCAAATGATTAAAAAAAGCATCAAAAATAACACTTCTGATAGTGAAACAGTAGGCTTTAAACATCCCCGCAGTCATTTGCTGCACAGCACAGTTCCTAACCCTAAATCAATCTGCAGAAACTGGGAAGGAGATAGTGAGACAAAATTAAGCTACTTAGCATTTTGAATGTGCTTTTTACAAAGATTAAATTGTGTACAAAGTCATAAATAAAGATTGTCACTTTGAATGGGTTAGCAAATGGTATCATTCATTCACTGTAGTTGTGCCATCTGAATCAGAGACCAACAAGCTGAACTGAGGATTAAGTTATTTTGCCTCAGTTTTCAAACATGTGTTTTTCTTTTTGTGTCAGCCAAAAAGATTCTAACTCAGTAACAGATGCTCAAGAGATGAGTGAATCAAAGAAGAAAAAGAAAAACCTATGGCATAGTGTTAACAGGTAAGATATCAAGCTTTAAATATCTATTTAGTCATACTGGTCTAAATGGAATCTAGACAAGCTAGGCAGCAGGATAATGGTCATAAAATAACACAATAGCAGATGCAGGTTGGCATCTAGTTACTTTAGCCTGTTAGTATGGCTAAATTTATGGGTGTCTCCTGCACTATAGCAGAAGATAAGTCAGGTATTCAGGTATTTACTAGCTCCCCTTAATATTTTAAATTACCCCTTTAACTTGCATCACTATTTCATTTTACCAAATGCTTCAAACAGCAGCGCGAGACAAGTTTAGATTGTGCTCACATTCACGTACCATGACCTCTGGCTATTGAAAATATTTTTTTTATACATGCATAAAAGATGCATATATTTTAAATGAATGGTGGGCTATATATATATAAGATGTCTTAACATAAAACATAACACAGATACTCTGACAATCTGTAAAAGTTCTGTGAGCTGCAATACATAAAAGTTCAAAATGACTGAAAATACCAGTAATTATTGTTATTTTCATTGTGTTGTGTTGGTAAAATGGTGCCTCAGTTCATAGTTTAATAATTCAAAATCAGACTCAGGCCTTTAAAGAAATCTGAGGAAATGACTACAGCAGGAAATCACTTTCTTTTCTTATCACATTCAAATGATTAAAGTTTACTTGATGAACACCCTATTTGCAACAGACATGAGATAAAAAGGGAAAAAAAGTGTTTCTATTTGGATGCAAATGACCAAAATAGTAGTGTCTGTGTGTACTCGACTACACAAGTCGCTGTCGCTCAGCTCGTCATACGCTTTAAATTCTAATTAGTCAGCCGTACTACGAAAATACATGCAAACCAATTGCCTTAAAACAAACAAACAAGTGGAATAGTAAATGTATGTTCTACTGACAGTAGATTTTTCAGTGTTGGTGGCTTATACTGAAGTTAAGTAGCGAGTTAATGCAATACACTTCATGCTAAAGGCTTCAGCCCATCTCACTTATGAAAAGCCAACCTGTAAAGATTCTGAACAACACAATAAAAGGCAAACAGAACTGTTTGTAAATTCAGAGAAAGAAGTTACCAAGAAGATTATTTGCTGCTCATACAAGCCAAAGTCATAAAAAAAATGAAAAAGCAGAGAGAGTTATTTACAAGACAAGAATAAATAAATAAATATATCCACAAACCTTGTTTTTACTACACTACATTTACCTCCCAAAACAAAGAATATTGAGGAAATTATTGTAAAACACTACAAGTGTTACGTCCCACAAGAAACATTCAAAGATCCACCTATGATAACTTTAAAGAGAGGGTGAAATTCAAGTTAATTAAAGCATGTCAGTAAATACTAAACTCACAACTACATGTCTTCATGGCAACTTTAAGTGCGGTACCTCCATAAACTGTCAGTACACCAAAATATGAAGTCTTTTAAGTATCCAATTAATGGAAACACTGTTTACATTAAGGCCTTTATTACTGGTTAAACAAAAAAAAAATGTGATCTATGTGATGCAGTGTCCATGTATTAACATATAGGTTGGAAAAACACTCCTTTCTTTAAAGGAATACATCTCTGAACATAGGAGCTCCATTAAGAGAAAAGACACGCCCAGTCCTGTTGCCAGACACTTCCATGAAAATCAGAATCACATTTTATCCTTATTTTTTACAGTTGTAAAGTTGATGAAGCTCACCCAGAGAGGGGCAGATATTATTTTTTTTTAAGAAGAAGAAGATTTTTGGATCTTCTACTTTATAAATAAAAACCTCTCAATCCATAAGTTTGTATAAAATATATATATTTTTTCTTTGTTTCTGCTTTCTATAATTTTCAACCAATTTTCAATAAATTGACACATTTTATTTGTACATCTTTCATTAAGCAGTTTATTGTCATAGTTCAGTTACTGTCATGTATTTTTCTTATACTTTTTTTACTTTTAAGTGTCCTTCACAGTGGTTGTACATCAAGGAAAACCTTGAAATATCACCGAAAATGTATACTCTTCCTGTTTCCTGTTTACTAAATATACCTCCCCAATTGGCTTTATATCCTTTATATCACATAATCTTTTGCTCAGCACATCCTTGCTGGTGCTCTATTGGGGGTTATACAGTATATTGGATATAGACACTTAGATGTTTCAAATGTTTTTCTAAATTTTTTTTCAGTGTAATCCCACATTTAAATGTATTTGCTGCATAAGTATACTGGATACATATCAATGGCTGTTTTAATTTTTTTCCAACGAGGAATTTTCAGTCTGCAATATAGTCCACAGGCTGAAGCATGCTGTTCTTCATACCACAAGTGTTGCTGGAGTTTTGACCTTGGAAGTAAGTGAAATTGTGCCAAAAACCTCCATTCGGATTCCACAGATGAGGCCCAAATGACAGAAAACAGGTTTACTCTGCCAAGTTGGCACCGCTTATATATAAAAATTCACAAAGCATAATTTAATTCCACTTGTGATGGTGTAAAAATATTTCAAGAAACTGCAGACATGCATTTAGTTACATTCAAAATCTAAAACCTTAGCTAATTCTAAACATTTACAGATTTAGTAAGTCTCTTCTTTTCTGACCCAAACCAAAAAGCAGTCTTTGATTAAAATGTATAAGTTATTTTGATGGGTTTAGTACGGAAGCCGAGAGCAACCATGGTACGTATAAACTTTTTCTGATGGTTTTCTTGTGATAACGAGTTATTTATCTTGTTATCGTGAAATAACGATTACTGTTTTCTTGAGATAATGAGATAAATAACTCGTTATCTCAAGAAAACGAACTTTGTTCATCGGTGACCTGCTGAGAGGACCAGGCCGTCTTCATGGTTACCCAATGATGCACGAGAGGTGCCGTGCAGCAGGGCTGAGCTGCAGTCGAGAAAACGGTAATTGTTATTTAGTGATAAAGAGATAAATAACTTGTAATCTCAAGAAAACCATTAGAAAAAAGTTTACAGGTGTTTTTTGTCCTCTCTCTCTCCCCTCAGCCCCAACCGGTCGCGACAGATGACTCCCCCTCCCTGAGCCTGGTTCTGCTGGAGGTTTCTTCCTGTTAAAAGGGAGTTTTTCCTTCCCACCGTCGCCAAGTGCTTGCTCATAGGGGGTCGTTTGACTGTTGGGTTTTTCTCTGCAGTATTGTTGGGTCTTTACCTTTACCTTACAATGCAAAGCGCCTTGAGGTGACTGTTTGTTGTGAATTGGCGCTGTATAAATAAAATTGAAATTGAATTGAATTGAAAATTTAATTAAAACTTTTGCTTTTAATTCTACATCCCCGTCATCCCACAAGACAGGC
>VUQJ01025533.1:74265-92724 GCA_015108635.1 Andinoacara biseriatus
GGCTAAAATAACCACGCTGAGTCAATGCATGCATGCAGCGATGCCAACAGGATTTCCCCCAAAACTGTGCTGTCGCTTACAGCAGTCAATCTGACCACGTTTTTAAAACCTTACAGCAATAAGTCGGTGTTTAAAAAAAAAAAAGTCTTAGAAAGAAGAGAAACGTGTTTGCATGTGATTTAAGAGGTGATGAAGTTGACGGCGTTATCCTGCTACATCTAATCGAGTTCGCTTAGGTACACACACTTATCTGAATGTCTAAAATCACTTTTTTTGTTGTTTTTTTTTTACACCAAAGACAAAACATCCAGTAGCAGTAAAGTCCATTTCGGACTCCAGGCTGGAAAAGCTGAAGGCTAAGTTTTGTCGTCTCCACCCATTCCCCGTTTCCCCATTTTAGCCACAATCCACAAAGAGCCTCGGCGTAGTTTATCCAACTTCCCCTATAATGTCACCTGGGACAGAAATGACATTTAGGCGTGGCACTAATACGATCAGCGTGTTCCTTATCGGTACCTGAGAGATTTACAGCTGGGCGATCCGCACTTATGCGACAGCACAGCGGATGGAAATGTGGGTCCGACATGGAACTAAAAACATACTTACCGTCTGTTCGGTCCAAGCCGCGGCTCGGCTCTCACAGCTGTTCCGCACGCAGGGCGAAGAGATAAGTCATTCAAACTAACATAAATGTTTCATGGTAGTCCAGCCAGAGTCTCCGAGAAGAGTTTATCTGTTTTGCCCGCAGATGATGCATGCTTTAGTCCCTCCCATTAGCTGTCCGATTGGGTTAAAGACAACGTGGAAGTAGTTTCTGCAGCTATTCCGCAGTTATTAGGTAAATCCTACCATCTGCATTTTTTTTATATTGTTAGAAACTCCATGCTGTTTATAATTACAACAGATGCCAGTGGCTTCCCCCCTTTTTGCAGCTGTGTACAAAGCAGGCGCATACATGGACAGATGCACTAAGGTTTGTGCTGCCACAACATAAAACGTAGGTACGGACACAAGTCCGGGATGGAGACCTGCAGGTAAACAGACACACACAACTGCAGATACATGAGAAATGAGTGGACGGCACGACTACCGTTTCTACGAGAATCACGTAAAGTATCAGGAGACTTCCGGTTACAATTATTGTTTTCTTTTAAAATAGCCGATGAAACAATAAAACTCCCGTCTATGGTTTTAGAAAAAATAATATTATGCTTTGTAGGACTTGTAGATAAAAATGTGCAAACTTTCAACGTTGGAGAGTAATTGGCACACCGGAAGTATATGTTACGCGAGCGGCACCTAAAATCAGCCAGCTTTTAATTTAAAAAAAAAAAAAAATTATATTTTCATATTGCCAGTACCTAAAAAAGGAAGGCGATGAGTGCCAACCCACACACATGCAAACTGAGCTCAATCTGGACAGATTTCATGATACTGATAAAACCTACATTCCAAAGCACAACCCCGTCTGACTGGTTGGAGAAATAACTTTAATGCCATTGAAGGACTGGTTTTCAAAACAGGTTAAAGTTTAAGATGCCTGCACACATACCTACAGCCTGTACCAAAAGACTGATAAATAAAACAAAACAGTGCGGCAGCTGAACTTTAGGCTTGCTGTAACTAACGTAAACTTCTAGGACTTTGATACAAAAGTGAAATATTTCGTTTTCATCTTCTCCGCTGAGATTTTTCACAGTCTTCATTTAAACGGAGTGACGTGACAGACTGAAGTTTTTATACGATTTAAAAAGTTAACCCTCTCTGAGAACTGGTGTGGGCAGGCGAGTGTCCTTATACATGGAGGGGTTCAGTCTGTCTGTGACACTGAGCAGGCAGACCATTCATGTGGTGTGATCTTATATTTTATTGCAATTTATTAAATGTTATTCGATACATTATAAAATTAATACAACCTGATCACAGATCCAACTTACTCAATGCATTTTCTTTCCATAAATACGCTGTATTACAGAATATCTCTGTCAAATACCCAACTATGTATCTTTCAATACAACTGGACATGAACAGAAAAAAAAAAATCAGACATTCAATGTTTATACTTTATCATTTGCTAATCCTTCTGTTACATTTATTTTATCAATTGGGAATCACCACTCAAACATAACAGTAAAAAAATACTATAACAGTTTCATCTTTTTGCCACACTTCTGAGATTTACACTGTCTAGTGTATAAATATAATACACCTACTTAGACATTCAGTTCAAGATTAAAACACACTTTGTAATAAACTAAAGAATTTATTACAAAAAAAAGTCATGGCACAATGAACTCAAGACAGTGTTGCACTGAGCCATCTACTGTAAGCAATACAGTCTAAGAAATAAGTCATAGTAAGAACAATAAGGCTTTGATTCAGAGTTGGCTGGCTCATGTTACATGCATAGATACTAACCATAAGACATAATATGTGCATGTGTTCTTTTTCTGAGTGTTTTGTGGATGAGCACACTGCATGTAAGTGCCCGTGGCTCCATGAAACGCAAAACAAAGTTGTAAAAGTCCTTTGCTGCAACAGAATTAACTCCAGTTGCAGGCTGGTGCAGCAGCTTTAGCATTTTTTCTTTAAATGCATCCATGAGCTGTAGTCTGGGCTTGCTGAAACTCTTTTATACCATGCAACTAACAAAGTAATTTTACTTGATATGATTTTTGTGCGGCTAATGATTTAATATTAAAAATGCTGAGAACTGAGTGAAGAAGTTGAGAAATTTTGTTGGGAGTTTCAATGATAATCCTGAGCAGCTTCACAAGTGCAGAGAGAAAAAATAAGTTTTATTGTTATTGAACACAGAGGTGTCTCAGCCCTTAACTTTGGGGTCAGTGCGCAAGATTCCTCATCATAGACAATATGAGGCAGAATGAGCCTTGAAAATGTTAAACAGAGCAAAATTATTTATTTATTTTTTTAACTTGGCACATATTTTTTACTTTCCCCTGGAAATGGAAACTCTGGGGCACGGTTGAAGTGTCCCGTTAGGAAGATCCACACTGTACCAATGATGAAAAGAGAAATGGCAGCCCAGAAACACACCTTGTCAACCATCTTCCCAATCAGTACCCAGCTTTCAATTTCCTTTAGTTGGAAAGAAAGGGAACAAAAGCTTAAGTTCAAGTTAGTCAAAAAGAAAGAGAGTCTGGAAAATATGTACCAATCCAAAAAAAAGTTTTAAGTAACACTCACGGAGCCAGTGGTATTTTGTTGTCTTGTACTGTCAGCAATGAAGTTGCAGGCATCCACACATTGCTTAATCTCAGGTGCAGCTTGGGCCAAACTCTTATACAGGTTAGCTGTGCTGCTGACATCTATATTGTCCGCTAGGGGGAGGGAGACACTGAGAGTTAGATGACAACATGCAGTCTGCAGCGTTCCCTAAACCAGCTGAGGATATGTTTGACGAACCTTTACATTTTATACAGGTTTTGTAATATTTAAGCATTTGAGCTGAAAAGTGTTTTAAACACTGTGCTGAGTCAGGGTTTTGTAATAAGGGTATCTCACCGACTGATCGTTTGAGGCCGTGCCTCTCTCGTTGTTTGTCAAACATCATTTCACTCCGAGGCTGCTTGAGTACATATTCCTCTGCTCTCTGCATGAGGCCGAAGGAGCTGCGCCGACGCTCCTTCACCCCGTTTACTTCTGCTGTCACCTCACCATCATCCACCAACGGGGGCATGCCTAAGAAGCGGGGCACCATTCTCAAGAAGAGCTGCAGGAGGTATAGAAGGTAACAATAGTCACTTAACTAATTTAACTTAAAAAGACATATTTGACTCATCTCCGTGGAGTGCACTTACATGTTTGAGGGTTTGGGACATAGTGTGAGTGCTGGGGCTGCGCAGTGAGAAGTTCAGCACTACAATTTGATTAGTAGCAATGAGAGTAGTGACACACATGACAAAGATCAGGTACCTGGGAAAGACAGAGAGAGATCTATGTTGGAGGGCAGACTCAAACTGTTTGGACTACAGCAAAACAAACCAGCAGTGGTTCAGCAAGGAGGACACGCTGACTCACTTTCCGATGAGAGGGACGGAGAGAGAGGTCTCTGGGATCTTCTGAGCAATAAGAAAGAGGAAGACAGTCTGAGCCAGCAAAACAGAGATGGAGACGGTCAGCTTCTGTCCTCCAGCTGTGAGGAGTAACAGAGTTAGGAGACAGTGGCGCAAACAAACAAACAAACAAAAAAAACAATATACAAAACAAATAAAAAACCCCCACCAAATTCTCCTCTTTCACCTTGTTAAATGCAGCGGGTAATGCTTTGTAATAATTTATATTTTAAAAAGCTTGTAATACAGTAACATCAGTCTTTACTTTGGGATTTAGCTAAAGCTGTTCCTCACCAAACTTTTAGTTTGTGTAGTTAAGTTACTTTTGAATTTGGTCTGAGAACCTTCTCAGCTATTGGTTAGTAACAAAGCCAATGAAAAGACTATGTCTAAATTCAGGTTCCTTTTTAAATTAATATGTTCAGTATAAGAGCAAATCAAATGGTTATTTAATTTTATGTCTCAATACAAAAAATGATGAGACAAATGTGCACTTCTGGTTTATCTGCAGCTATAACAGTGCAAAAGCAATAACATTGGCCGTACGGACCTTGTGCAGGCAGGAAGTAGGCCAGTACGACCAACGAAGAGATAAGGGAACAGGGCAGGATAACATTGATGATGTAGAAGAGGGGTTTCCTTTGGATGACCAGATTGAACATGATCTCCTGATATTCCAGGTCATCCGGGGAATACCGAGTGTTGATCATCTTCCTGGCTGGTCGATGGACGATGGCCCACTCACCATTCTCTGAAGGGTGTAAATTTAATAAGCTGGAGTGGAAGTCCATGTTTTCAAAACTGGAATATCATGATTGTGTATGTGAACTCTTGATAAACTGGTGATCTGCTCAGGGTCTACCTTACCTTTGGTCTGTCACAGCTAGATTGGAACTTGCATAAGCTGTTAAGAGGATGGATGGATGGATGGATGAATGAATGGAGTATTTAAAGTACCTGTGAAAGCCTGAGGATCAATGTCCACCCATTCAATAACCTCTCCCATTTCTCCAAAAGCCAAGGTGAGATCCACCTCATTGGCACTGTATGTCTGGGACCTATGGTTGTGGCAGTGGAGACAAAATAGAATGTAAATAAACAAAGAATGACTTATGTATAGTATGCATGTATATTTCAAATGGCAAATAAATCACTTCACACCTGAATGCTAATGTGCAGTTTTGATAATCAAACGGGAAGTAGGTGATCTCAATGGCACATGTGCTGCGATAGATAGCAGGAGGCAGCCAGTAAATCCAACCATTTTCGTAGATCAACACATTGGCATAGTACGCCACGTCAAATTTTCCATCAATGCTTCAGAAAAAGACCAGAATGGGTTAAAAACAAACTTTCTAGAACAAAAAAAAAATCCAAAAACAAATACAGGTGGAATTGCGCTCCTTTTTTGTGAGTGCCTTACTTGTTCTCAAGGACTATGTCAGGAAGCCAAACAGTTTTGCACGGGACACGAATAACTTTAATGCCATAATACTCAGATGCATTCCAGGCAAGGCGGTAATCACTCCATTGCTGTGATTCGAGAGAAAGGTCACCAGTGATATTAAAAGCTGGACACGGCCAAGGGCTAATGCCGGGAGAAAGACTATAGAAAAATGAACTTGCTACCCAAGACCTTGTACAAAGAAAACAAAATCACAACAACTGTATAAAGAGAAGGACAACTCACAATCTCAATCCACACATTGGTTGTAAGAGTCTCCTCCTTTTCATTCTGTGGTATGAGAGAACAAGTAGATTGAGCTTTGTGGATCGTGGACTGTTACCCTGGTATGTTACTGTGTTAAACACACACCAGAGAGATGCTTATAGCTTTCAGGTTATGAATCACATATTTTTTCCATTGTGCTTTTGTACATGTTTCCACCCTTTATTAATGCTCAAATATTTTAATGTGCAGCAAAGTTTTATTTTAACAAGTAGCAAGCTAGAGCTTTTACCAGGGAGATAAGGTTAGTGAGGGTCAGCTTGATCTGAACCTCCACCTTGTCGTCAGGATGAACCACTGGACGTGTATTCTTGTTGTAGTTTTTGAACAAGTCCCCGATCAGCTCTGTCTCCTGATTACAGTGCACTGCATAAAGAAAAGGATGAGAAATCACATAATAAAATGTATGTTTTTTATTACCCTTGCAAAAACATGTTGGCTTGCTTCGTGTAATTATGAGTTGCTCATAATGTTGCTATAATGACACAGAACACAGCATACTGCTGTGCAGCAGTGTCAGTACTTTATAATCTTTGTGTTTGTATTGCCAAACTAGCCAGACTAAGTTTAGATATCTGTATATTAGTACACCCAAATAGTATTAATATGGACAAATATAATTTTATTGTACACTGGCAACCTCTAACTAGGATGTCAAACCCTGTGTCGTGTTGGATAGGCTCCAACCAGCCAGTGCATGACTCTAGAGTTCAGAGATTAGCCTTAAAACTGTCATTACATTGTACTCCTTGAATACTACTACTACTACTACTCTTGACCAAATATCTGAACAAAGGTGAAGAGAGACTAGGAGGGACTAAGTGGAAGTTATTTCTGACCACTTGCTTCTTCTCTCCCAGCTGTCACTATCCATAGCTCACATTACTTGATGATGACCAAGAGGACAGCAAAGACTATCTCTGCCTGATGTAATTTGTGGTGCTGTTGTTCATAACAGTGCTAATGCATGGCACAAACACAGGGAAGGTGGACACTGTGTAATAACTCATGCACCCACGCATGTAAAAAAAGAAAGCATACAAAGGCAGTCATCGTATCTTTTCATCTGGGATAATGTTTGCTTCTGTCAGGCTGCTTTGGTTTATGCCCCATTCAGTGACTGCCTCACACATGTAAATATCTCTCATTTATTTTACCTGCATATTCCTCAGTGCAATGGAGGATATTCTTTCAGTGTGGTGTAGGAAGGGCTTTTTTTAAAAATGGAAAATCCCTACAAATGAGAAAACCTGTTGATTTTCATCCAGGAAGCCTGTGGGGTTGTGGTATACTTCCTGTGTTGCCTGGCCAGGGAAACCAGTCTTTACATTTTGCAGACAAATCCATACCAGAGACATAGGCCTTTTACAGAAAATGCCCAAGAGTGAGAAGACTCCTTAGAAAAGTATTTTATACACTATACTGTTATAAATGTCTATTGATAGTTTCCTGTATGAGAAATTTGTATGTCAGTGCAATGATATTACAAAATTCTAAATATGTACAGTGTCAAAATATCAAAAAATATTGTTTCTAGACAAGAAAATGACCTTTTAGTGAGAAAGCTTCTAATTAATTTCTCAGCTGTCATGCTCATTGGATTTTTTGTGTGTGTTATCTCAGGACAAAGTTTGATTTCGATCAGCAAGCTAGCTGCTGGAACAGACAAATGCTTGTATGATTTTAACAAAATGATGAAAGGTTAGCAGGAAAAAACAGTAAACATGAAAAATAAATACATTTTAATGGGATCTAGCAAAAAGAAGAGGAAGTGTCTGATCCCATGAGATGATTCCAGCTCATCGTGTTCTGAGCATAAATACTCCAACACCTGAGGTGGAGCAGAGATTTCTGAAATCCCTCTTGGATTGTGTTTTCCCTCATGCCAAGACTGTAAGTTCAACTGGTGCTATCAAAAGGTAACAACGTCTTGTGTTTAAGTGCAACCACACTTTTTTTTTTCATCATCTCCTGTCTTTCACTGGAGCTTTCTGATATCCAGTTACGCTGTTGTCAAGTCATTTTTATTCCTATAGCAGGTTTAAACTGACAGGAGTTGACCAAAAGTGATTTCCAGGCAGATTCTTTCACATTCCAGATCTGTAAAAACCCAATTACATGACATATGGACACAACTCACATGGACAAGGAACATGATGAAAAAAGAATAGAAAGAATGCCAAGCAAAGAAATAAAATAGTATAAAGTTATGAGGTAAAGTTATGTTGTGGGTTAGGAATGATCTGTTCCAGTTAGAACAGCTTCACACACTCCAGGATGTTCAGCCTGACTTTTTGTGCTCATCTGTTTACATCAGTTACTCTTAATGGTTATGGAACAGATGACCCCAGTGGTTAACCTTATATGCCACATACAAAAAAAACTATACAATTGTATAAATGAAGCAAATAGTCTAGTGCACAAATAACCCTAACCCCTAGCTCCGTTGTAAAGTGGTTGCAGATATATCAACAGAAAGAACAGACTGTTTCCAGTTTAAAACTATATACAAGTTTACAGCAGTGTTAATGTGCCTCTACAACGTTTTGCTAGTTTTCATGAACTCTAAAGTACAGAAAGTTTTCTTTACCCTGACATTCACCATAAGAATATCTTTGTGCACGACGTGCAGCAGTGAGTGTACACATTACTTTGCTAAGTGCACTGCCAGTCAGTCAGGATGTGGCAAAAGTTTGCAACTGCGTCACTTACCCAGTCCCACTAAAGTCCCAAGAATAGTTACAACTCCGAAAGTTACCCAAAAATTATGGGCAGCCATCATAGTCCAAGATCTCTCCACTTCGATGCACTGTATTTGAATGGGAAGTCTAAGAGATAGAGAAAGACAGCAAGACTAAAGACAGATGAAGAGCTCTGAATCCCCCTACCAAACACCCTGACTGTCGCCCACTGCGGCTGTCTCTATCCTGGGTTCAGATTACACACCAGCTGGAAGTACTAAACCAGGACTTCCAGTCACTCTCCTGGCACCCACAATAATAATCATCATCATCATTAGATAGCAACTACAACATTAGTCAACAACTGTGCGTGTATTATATTCAAGATATTTCTGAAGGTAGTAAAGAGACATATAGTATTGCACACATTGGTCCTGCATAAATCTTTAATGCTGTGTGTGTCAAACTGAGGAAACGGATAAACCCCACTGGCTGCAGCAGGGTGAACAGGTGACTTGTTGTGCAGACTTTCGCTGTGTCTCCAGAGTATTGATACTTACAGTAAATCTTCTCACTTGCATGATTCCAGTGGTGAGATAGTGTCTGCAGCATAATGGGGTTAGAGGGCTGGAGACAGATAATGCTCATAAACTTGATAAAACCGTGGAGCCCGAGAGTCGGATCTGCATCGAGGTAAGAAAGCTAACCTTTTTAATTTCAATGGACTGTGTTGCATGGCAACTGTTAGGACGTTTTATTAATTGGATTAAAATACAAAGACTATCATAATGAGGGCTGTGGGTAATAAAAGCAGTGTCTCTTTGCAGCGGCAAGGGCAACAGACTGATTTTTGGAATGTGCCATGTGAGTTGCACAGTATGTGATGTACTTCTAAATATACAATTGTGGGAACAGAGATGAGCTTCTTTAAGGTAACTGGAGCCTCCAGAAGGCAGATTGTATATCTCACACTCAGAGGCAGAAGGGCTGGAACTGATGGCCTCCAAATTCTAGAGCGCAGCGCTGTTTTATATCCAAACAGGGGTCGAATTAAAGGTAAACAAAAACTAGTGGTACTACACTGTACTAGTAGTTCTGTTATACTGCGGGAGAACTTTTACCGGCGTTGTTTGGATCTGCTTTTCCTGTCAGAGGAAAACTTCATAGCAAATCAATACAGAGTAAGTTCAGAGTGATCACCTTTACCCTGTAACAAACACGAGAGTTATCTGTCCTGATGAGTGCTATCTGTTCCAGTGTAGCCAATACTGCTGTTCAGAGAGCATCAGGGCTCACTTACTGATGTGATAATAAAGAATCATATGCTACGGCTTCTGCACTGCGTAAAATCTGTGTCACAGAGCGCTGAAGGTATTCTGACAGCACGTTTTGGCCCTAATTAAGAAGGGTTATGGTGGTTTTCCTGTAATTCTTTCCCTGTCTGTATATGAATTACTGATTATTAATGAAAATGTTTTCTGTTCCTTAATGTAATAAATAAACCTTGTCCTGTTAAGGTTAATGTTTCCCTATTACAACCACTCTGAGCAAAGTACAGTGTTTGTGTTTGTTACCCTCTTACGTACTGCTAAAGTATAGATGTTTTCTCACAAGCCCACTCAATTAGCACCAGAAAGTAACTTACATGGAGGCCAGCTGGGGTATCAAACCACTGTAGAGTTAATTTGAATATGAAATGGAATAGGCATGTCTATCTGTTCTTGTATGCTTTTAAAAAACTACACTACTGTTATTATATTTACTCACGTGGCTCTGGATGTCTCTGCTGCCTTGAAATTTGAACTTTTGTTGAAGCCTGGAACAATTTCAATAAACACCAAACTTGATTCCATGAGAAATCTCACAACTGTGGTTAAATGTTTTGATTCTCCAGATGTGGTTCTCAGTACGGTTCTGGTGTGCAGCAGCTTTACTGGAAAAATTCAGTGTAGTTTCATCTTTTTTTCCTCCTCTCTGTGCAACCTCCAGGTATAAAAACACTGTGAGAAACACTGATTCAATCTGCACCGCTTCATGTCCACATCAGCAGCGGGTTTTTCTTTTCTTTTTTTTTCTTTCAGAGCTTCTAGTTTTTTGTTTTTTTTAATTTGTTGTTTAAAATGCAAGATATGTGAAATCAAACATTTTCTGAATGTGTCACAAGTTTTTCCAGGGATTTAGCCTCTCCTTGTTAGTTGCTGCCTATCTGAGACAGGATCAGCCATTGGTTGCAGAGAATAGAAGCTTTGTGACCAGCCCCTGCCCCAAACTTGGAATGAATGCCTCTACTTTTACTTTTTTCCTGCTCCTCTGCAGAAGAAATGCCATTGTTGAGTCCCTTTTTAGGAACATATGTGGCCTGGCTTGAGTGTGGAGTTCACTGTCTGTTCACCTCCTCGCAGAGCAGAGACTCCAGACATGGTGACGCAGGACCAACCTCTGAGCTTTAATGAGCCACATTAGTATTCGTGTTTTACTAACATGTCTCAGACTTCAGTGATTAAAAACCAAAAAAAGGGAAATCATTTGCATGTAGAACTCCAAAATAATATTTGTCCTAAAACATGAATCAGGTTTTGTGCAAAATATGGTGAAATTACTTATACTAGGATGTGTAGAAATCTTTGTTTCTTTTGCCCTCTCAACCAATATAAGCATGGATTATTATTCATTAACAAAAGTGGCTTTGTTATCACGTCCGTCGGTGTACCCACTAAAATTAGATCTTATTTTCTCACAAAAAAAATCAATACCTGACATACCCCTGGTCATCATGACTTTAATACACTGCTTAAAGATTGATATGCTATCATGGTGTGTATGAATTAGTCATTGAGGGAGAGAGAGTCAGAGCGAGAGGAGAGATGGCGATCATGGGAGGAGAGGTGAGGGAGCAGTGTTTACTTGAGATGACCAGGAATATAGCACATATATAGTGGATGACACTGGAGGAAGGAGGTTACCAGAGGACACGCTGTGTTGGCTCTGCTTTATCAGCTAGTGGCCACGCTCAGCTGATCTCTGGACTCTGGGATTGAGCAACATGAGACGGGCAGCTCTGAAATCAGTGAGAAACAAAGGCAGGATGGGAAGCCACAAATTCTGACTAAAGTCACAGAAAAACTAAAAAGAGCAACCGCAGGCTGGAGACGAGACAAAACAGCAGCTTCAAAACAGAGCAGGAACAGTTAAAGATTGATAGAGACTACGATGGTGGACAGGACTTTTTGTTTGAGGTTTTGGGGAGGAGTATGAAAGACTGGAGAGCCGGGGGTGGGGGGGTCAGAGGCGGTGACCTGGTGGAGAGCAATTGTGGTGACAGCCAGTGCCAGGGGACCAGAACTCATGTGAAACACAGAGGAATTAAAAGCTAAAAGACAGAAATAAGAGGCAGACCGGAGGGGCCCAAGCTGGACTTCAGTATGGGTGTGAAGGGCAAGGCTGCTGCAGCTATCTTGATTCTGCTGCTGTTCCTCGGCTCGCTGTGGCTACGTGAGTACTTCTGAGTGTGGGTGCCAGTATGTGTGTTTGATTTCCATGCTGTACTACTTATTCTATACAATCAGTGTGTTGTTTGGAACGCATTTGTTCTGGATCAGGAATGTCACCGACTTTTGATACCGACTTTTTTGGTCATTCTTAATGTTCAAAAAAAAAAATGTAATAACATGCACGTATTTCTGGGTGGGACCTGGTAATGAAACAGTTCCCCTTATTTTTAAAATTACATCAGATAAACTATTTAACACATACTATTCTTTTACTGTTAAAGATTCTTGGTGGGTTCTGGTGCCTGAAGGCCTATAATCTGTACCATCATCACTTTTTACATTTTAAAAATGTCACAACCGTTTGCTTCATTAAAAACAACTAAAAATGAATCACTGAAGAAAATAAATTGGGAAGTGGCACCGATGCCATTTTTAAAGGGCAAAGGAGCCACTTACCAATCCTTCAAAAAAAACAAAGCAAAAAAACATTCGAACTAAGACCATTTGAGCCAAATGTCTCTGGACTGGATTAAATTGGTCCTGGTTTTTAGGTAAAAGCATCAACTGTCACTTCTCTGTCCTCACAGTCAGGACGGAGACTTTTTACAATATTTCACAGTCAAATTATTTCTGCTGTTACAGTTAAATGTATGCGGTCTTTAAGCTGAGCTTATGGAATTTGCCAGTACACTAGTTGCAGTGTTTCATCAGAAGCTCGATAAGCTGAATGTTTCTG
The DNA here is from genome assembly GCA_015108635.1 of Andinoacara biseriatus. Classification (NCBI taxonomy): domain Eukaryota; kingdom Metazoa; phylum Chordata; class Actinopteri; order Cichliformes; family Cichlidae; genus Andinoacara; species Andinoacara biseriatus. Next base: position 86,979 of record VUQJ01025533.1, read on the forward strand.
GGTCAGTTTGGAGGCTGAACCTGTGGGTGTTTCCGCTGCTGATTCAGTGGCTTACAGCAGCCTCGCAGCTCGCTCAGAAACAACAAACACTCAGCAGCAACTGGCACCCTCAGCACAGTTGTTTCCACTGTCACTGGCAACAATGTGACTGTAAGGATCTTATATGTAAATTTGACAGTGCCCAAATTTTATTAGCAACTTCTGCATATGTTGCGCGCTTAAGACATCAATTAAGATGACCCAGTTCACATTCCCAAATCCTTAAAACCGAAACAGAAGATTTGTAGCTCCCTGCTTTATGAATTGTTCTCTTTTGAGATGTGAAACTCAACTGAAATCATCAATAATCCAGACACAGACTAGGGCACAGAGAGCCAGCCTTCTTATAATCACTTCCATGTGATATCAGAACTGTCAGATAACAGTGCTTAAAAAAACATGAAATCGAAATTGTTGCCATGAAATTTCAAGGAGCTACAATCAATATATCAATGACAATATATGCAGCTGCTCCTCTTACAGCTGTAAAGTGTGTTTCAGCTCATTGTTTAAAATCAAAATCACAACTTTATCATTCTAGTTCACTCTAGTTGCTTTTTTAATATGATGAATTTAGCTCACGACTAGCTGCAGAACATAGTGGGAGCCACAAAGAGACAGATATTTACTTAAGGAGTTTGTAGAGTGATGCAAAGCTAAAGCAGTGTGAATATTGGATAGAAATGCAGCTCTGACTGAATGCTAACAAAAACCAACTGTAACACTTTATCCTTTTCCTGTTTTCAATGCTCCACTGCAGAGGGCGGTTTGGATTATCACTGGGATTCTTGCATAAAAGCTTATAATCAAGCAAATCAGGTAAGAGTACAGGAGAATTCTGAATCAATATTAGATTGCTTTCAAAGTACAAAGTGGATTATATTTTGAGGCAGATGAGCCCTTTTAATGAATCTCATCTGCTTTCTTTCCTTTCCTTTGTCCCCTGCTGATTTCATCCACATTCACACACGTCCCATACACCCCACCATCAGCTTCACCAGCTGTCCAACAGCAGTGGGGTCGATGGGGCTGAGAGCCAGCTTCAGATGTGCCCTGGTCAGGCCTTCCAGGTGTCACTTCTGCTCTCCCACCTGCTGGCTGCGCCAACATACAACTCTGATGTGCTGCTGCAGCCATATCTGTCCAGCTGGGATGAGCTCATGAAGTAAGATTTTCAGATTAATTTACAGCCACCAGGAAGAAAAGTAATTTGTTTTACCTGATGATCTGGATAGTATAAGCTGCTTTATCCTGTTTTGTTTTACTCCTCTAGGTTCATGGACTCTCTGGGCCCAATGGTGGGACTGATATCTAAAGAGATAGAATCTAAGACCACAATAATCCGTCAACTGGCCCTGCAGCCAGAGGGGAACCTTGAAGCAGAGCTAGGCCCAGATCGACATTCCATAAACTCTGTACAGTCACAGGGTGGGACAAACAAGAAGGCCTCGCTGCACACTGGTGCTTACAACTCTGTGCGCTCAATGATTTTGATGGAGCTGAATCAAGGCCTTGTGAACTTCCATCACCAAACAGACTCTGGATGCCGGACTCTTCTGCGCCTGCATCGCGCTCTGCTTTGGCTGAAGCTCTTCTTGGAGAAGTTGGCTGAGACACCAGCGGAAGGCCGACTCAGGAGTCCCTCTGACCTGTGCCGTGAGGCCTACAAAAGCACCCTCGCCCACCACCATACCTGGTACGTGCGTAAGGCTGCTGAGCTAGCCTTCATTGCCCTGCCAGAGCGGGGCTTCTTTTTCAGGCTGGTGTGTGTGCAGAACCAGGAGGAGCTGAGCAAACTGCTGAGCCGAGTGGCCCAGGCCATCAAAGAAGTTTATGAAAGGACACAGAAAGCTCTGGAGGAAAATGGCATGCTGGACTTGCCATAGAAAATGAGAGAATCAAACTGGACATAAAGCCACTGCTACTGTTTTACCATATTTGGACTGTCTTTACTCACCTTTTTTCTGCTGGCCAAAGTGCTGTGTCAGCAATCAACACATAACATCCAATCTGAGTTATTGCCCATCAGATTTAAATGAGATAATATCTCAAACTTTTTTTTTAAGGCCACTGATGATGTATTTAGACTGTGAATTATTTAGGCAGGTGCGCACAGTTACATGAATAATCATACATTTTTGTATAGCACGCGTAACTGCTAATTCATTTTCAATATTGAAAAGAACTGCTGTTTTTTAGTGTTGTCGATCCAGTAAGCTACATCATTACTATCTTGTTGCTCTAAGATCTCCGCGAGACCAAAATAATTAGAAAGTTATTGCTTCACAGCAACTGCTGTGTAGAGTATTAATCTGACATTTTTACATACATGGGAAGTTCTTTTTTGTATCATGTCCAGAATGAATCATTGAAAAAAGAAGACAGTCCATTTTAACATTTGTGAAAACTTTGGCATTTAAATGGTAATAAAATGCTGTTTAGTGTTGTGCACCAACCAACCAGCAGAGGCTCCAGTGCTCTTCTACTAAAGACTAATCTTTAGTAACATCACAGTGGATACAATCTGTTTTGTATGCCATTCTCACCTATTCCACACTTATTTGGAAATGGCCATGTTTTATCCTGGACAGGTGTCTAAACCCAAAAGCAAAGACTTTTCCTGTAAGAATACATTTGGGATTATAGTTATAGGAAAAATATTCAGGATTATATTACACAGTATGTGTGTGTAACAGAGAGAATAGTATGTGTATGACTCAGGCTGCAGTGCTATTGTTGGTTAGACCATTTTAAATGCACCAACACCTCTAACATTGGCTCTGTCTTCCTTTTCCTGCATTGCTATCGCTTTCTGAGGGGGCGATGGGGGAGAAAAGGGGGCAGAGCTTAAAGCCACGGAGCGCACAGGAGACAGGAGCTGGGTAAAGGTCAGGAAGCGGAAGAACACTTCACCTATAATCCTGTCAAGCACTTGGTGGCAGACTATATTTAAAGCAATTGCCATGGGGGGAAAGTACAACTTTTTTTTCCCTATCTGCAGTCAAAGAGTAGACAAACTCAGTCGAGTGGAAATGGATAATATATGGCTGACTGCATGTCCACAGCATACAGCATCTTGTAAATACTCTTGAGAAAATCAAATGCAGATCTTTTAGTTTGTATATAATCATCATGTCCATGGCAAGAGCAACTCTGCTCTTTAGTTTCTCTTCATTCATTATATATTACTGATTAACAGTCTGTGTGCAAAGAGTAACACTGGTGTCCACTGGTGCGGTCGCCTGTGAGGATTGTAGCGAAGGAGATTACCTTATTTTATGTTCACCTGAGGCTACTTTTGACACTGGCCGGCTTCTTTTACTGTCACTTTTGAAGGCCATACTATACTTAACTACATATCGGTTATGACTTTTCCATCTAATTTCCAGAGTACACATATTCATTCCTCCCCCTGTGAAAATGGCAGTAACAGAAAGATGATCGAGAAGCAGGCACGAAATGAAGTTTGAGTTCCCTTAAATAACATTTATTCATTTTTCTATCTTGGTTTGCAGTAAACATGAGCAAAAATATACATACATTTAGAGCAGAAAATAAAGATCCAGAATATTTATCATCTGTTAGGGAGAGAGTATTTAAACAAATTTACTGAATTTCCTTCTTGAAGGATCTTAATACCACAGTCTTAAGCAATAATGCAGTTTAACATTAAGGAGCAATGAGATTATTTATTCATTTATTCTCTACTTTGAAATGCAATACGTGGCTTTCTTCAACCTTTGCACTGGAGCCTTTTGCAGAGGGTTGAGTATTGTCAGAACTTTGATTGTAAGCTTCGATTGTAGACTCGTTTTAAGACAGTCAAACAAACACAAATGACAAAAACATTCAAACGAAAAACGTTTCTATTCGTCGACATTTTATGAAAACCTATCAAGTACCTCCCATCGTATGATATAATCCAGGCTAATGCAGTCTCTCATCTTTACAACAAAATACTCTTTTATAAACAAAGCAATTCTTTTTTTAATATTGTTCCATCGTAATAACACACACTGGCAAATACGCATTCTTTCCCTTTTCTTCCTTACAGTTTATGATGCATGTTGCTCTGATTTTGTTACAACCTGTTAAGTAAATAATCATACAGCCACACAAGAAATAAATATATTGCTTTTCAAGGACATCTCCAAATTATAACCTCAAATAACATTCTGTGACACTGGGGAGCAATGCTGTCTGTCCACCAGGAGGCACTGTTATGTTGTAGTGAACCATGTTCCTTTGTGCGTATTATCATAAAAGAGGAGGCCTTTTTATTAACACAGGGTCTTTAGCCCTCCATCTGGATCCGGCTGTATCTCTGCATGGGATCCTTACTTAGATCTGCTGCTGAGGATGTGTCAGAGAAGCAGAAATAAATTAAATTTAAGTTGTCATGAAGATCTTTGGTTGAAGAAGTAATCTTCACATGCATGAGTGGGGGAAAAAAAAGAGTGTCCAATTAGCCAGTGAAGCGTTGTGGTGTGATTTGAACTAAACAAAGTGTAATAAGGTTTGAATGAAGAGAATAAAATGAAAAATGAATAACCTTTGAACCAGCCATCTGACACAAGGAGGAGGAGCAACAGAGTGGGGTAAAGAAGTTCAGCGTGCCTGCTCTGGATTAGTTGACCAGATTAAGAGATTACACTGAAATTAAGTAAGTGTTGCAGGAATGCAAGAGGAGAAATGCATGCAAACTGGGCAGCAGACTCACGAAAATGACTGTTAGATCATTCATTATAAATGACCACTCAAATATACATCAGACAATCACATTAGATCTGATGGGGTTGCCTTCATTTGCTGTCAGGTGATGCAGTCTTATTTAACCCGCTGCAAGATATTTGCAGGCATACTGAGAAACACATTGCTCTGATAAAAAATTACAATCAGCCAGACCTTGATGTGAGTGAACAGATGCTTGTGTGCTGGATTTTCTGCAGTGACATGGCAGGATCACAGTCTAACTGGTACAGTTTTGTAGCTGTGCCGAGGTAATGTGCCTGAGTTTGGAAGCGTGACTCCACAGATTTCTCTAGCCAATATTTAAGGGCATTTCCTAAAAATCTGTGTGCCTGTGCAGCACAATGAATGGATGCTAAGTAAACAGCTCAAGCACCAAACTCAGGGATGTGTCTGACTTTTTAAGAGGTTGATAGGTTGGTTGTCTTTTTATCGTGATGGCTTTTCCTTCAGAATGATTCATACAACACTGGAGAACAACACCAAAATAAATTAGTAAAAACATCTGTCTTTTTGTGGTCAATGAAGTAAATCTACAATTTTTAAAATTTCCTATAGGCCTACAAATAAAAGCTGCACTAAAATTAAATATAATTAAGTAACTAATATATTTTAAAATAAAAGGTAAAGTATACATTTTGGTATTTTGGATGCACCCTTTAGGTGATGAGAATGAGAATGAATGACAAAAATAAAATAATTAAAAAACACTTTCAACATCCTCCTCCTTCAAAACTCAAAATGCATTAATTAAGTGAGCTTAGAGTCAGAGAGAGAGAGAAAGTACACCCAAGAAAACTGACCCTCTAAACATTAATTAAATATTAATATTAAAAATTGAAATGCAATAAACTCTTGGTTTGTTTTTGGGAATAAAATGTGATATTGTATTTCCTGTGTGTGTGTGTGTGTGTGTGTGTGTGTGTGTGTGTGTGTGTGTGTGTGTGTGTGTGTAAGA
>VUQJ01025533.1:93736-105536 GCA_015108635.1 Andinoacara biseriatus
GAGAAAGGGGTGGGGTGGTGGGGGGTGGGGGTGGGTGGGGTTTGTAAACAGATCCTACAAAGGGTGTGAATACTGTGATTTTTTTTTTCTGTGCATGTGCAATGTTGCAGGGAATGAAGATTTGGGGTTGGGGTGGGGGGGGGCGTAAACCTAGTTACTAGTGTTGATCCTCAGCTTGAAAGACACTCGCCCAGCAAACTTGTCTCTTTCACTTCCAGTGGGAATGTTGTTGGCGTTGATCTTGCACTCAATGTTCACGTCTTCGTTGAGCGTAATATTGAGGAACTTGACGGCAACCAAGGGCTGAGAGTAGTTCACCTGCAAAAACAGTTAACAAAGGCATCTTTAAATACAAGCAAGTCTGCTACATATTTAATAAATTGTGTGCAAAATTGTTAATAAACACACATTAATTATTAACAATTATTGCTATTATGTTTACATTATAGTAAATTACATTTTATTTTCATTTAAAACACTTTCTTACCTGCGCTTTTTTGCCGTAGTAAGGGAAGTACATACGGTTGAAGGTGCCATTCGGAGGAAAGTAAACCAACTCTCCAAGTTTGTCAGCGTCGTCTTTCTGAGGGGGTGAAATGACAACTCCTATAGCTTGAATCTCTGCTTCATGAAGTGGAGGTGAGCTTCATTCACATACTTTTCTTTAAATCTCTTTTCTCTACATGTCCAGCCATCTAGTTTGACAGTCTTTAAAATGCAAAACAACAACCTAATCTACTGTTCTGCATATACAACCACAGTCTAAACCAGGGGAGTCAAACACTGAATCAAATTTTATAGTGAGTCAGATAAGATGTGGTATACAAGCCTGTCATTTTGAAAAAAAGAAAAAAAAAGAAAAATCATTTTCCTATTCCCTACAAAATAATGAACAGCCTCAGATGTATTAGGGAAAAGAAGGAACCCTTCAACATGTCTCAGTTTTTACACTTTGTGATTACAAAAGATTACATTGTCAATGTCTCATTGACAATTGTCAGTGAGAAGGCTCTAGAACCCATGCTGACCAAGACATCTGGCTCAGATAAAATTAAGATGAAATTAATAGTGTGGACAACAACTCTAAAGAAGGGATCTTGGTGCAAACTACAGCAAAAAGTCCAGAAATTATATTGTAAAACCATCAAGTGCCTTTTGGTAGAGCCCTTCTGGCCCACAGGCCTTATGTTTGACACCCCTGATCTAAACTGTACCAAACAGAAGTTCTGGCTTCTTCTTACCCATTGATCTTTGCCAACTTTGTATCTCTGAGAGTGGATAAATGAATGGACCACAATGGAGAAAAGAAAAGAAGAGTGATAAAAACAGCTGGTGTGACAAACAAGGACCGCCACGAAGGAAGATGGAGGTGAACAGCAGGTGGAATATTGCAGATGAGAGTGAGGCACAGCAGCTATGAATGGAAGTGTTCTGTTAAGCCTCTGATTGTGAAAGGCAAAAAGGGATTACCTTTGCGCCACAGGTGACATACGGAGTCTCGTTATCCGTTCCTGGCAGTAAGTCAATCACCTGAAGAGAGATGAATGAATATGTTCTATGTTTTTTTTTTGTTTGTTTTTTCATTTTTAAAAAAAGATATAGCAGGAGTGAGTGATAAATGCAATAACCAATCACTATAATTATGATGGTGACTTTTTTTTCTCCATGGATCTTTTCCTCATTTTCAACCAGTTTTGTTATCTCAGTCACTCCATGTCTCCTAGCAACACCAATCCCTTTCACTCTCTTTTCCTTTCATACCCGATTCAGCTTGATGATGATGCACGGCTGGCCATCTCGGTATCCATAGTAACGATCTTCGATTCCAGAGCAATTCTGGAGGATGGTGCGGTTGAACTGACAGGAGCGTTTCGGGTTGTTCTTCACCTCACCGCTGTCCTCCTGGATGAAGTACTTGTCTGGGGTGCACTCATGATTTTTCTGGGCTTGGATGGAGTCGTTGTAGGCTGCAGGGAACAGGAGAGCAGGTGTGGGGTAAAACTTTCTTGTTATTCATCTAAGATCCCAGTATAAGACAAACCCCTACCAGCTGACTATAAAGAAGTTATCTCAGTTATCACAGTTTTGTCTTGGTTTTCAAGTCACCGTAAGAGAGGGTAAGAGCCAGACTTACGTTGCAGGAACTTGTCCAGTGCCTGTGCGTACATGTCCCAGCTCTCAGTGTTCTCTTTATTATAGACAATTTCAAACATTTCATCTGCATGAGGTCTAATAACCAAACCTGTGAGTGACAGAAAGACACCAAGGAGTACATGACAGAGTGCACGGACCATGATCTGTGTTTGTGCAGCTTGTATTTATAGTTTCTGCACCTGGTGTGGAGAGCCTGTCTTTCCAGGTTGGTTTGTGTTCGTCCAGGGTCTGCAGCATGACGTACATGGTGAGAGCAAACAAGCCAGCGAGGAAGGTGTAGAAAATTACATAGAAGAGAAAAATAAGGCCTGCAGATAAAGAGATAGAGCTGTATTACTATAAGCTATATTAGTGAGAATGGAATATATTGTTAACATATCAAAAAAACTTAAGAGCCTATTTTTAAGTCAAGGTGTCGTATTTCAGCTCGCAGAGTGACATGGTGCAGACATGTGGCTAGTTAGCTAAATAGTTCAGCTAACAAATGTCCTTAGAAAACTTTAGAAGACACTTTTTTCTTGCTAATTATCATATTGGTTCTGTTTGATACTAAACTGAGCTTCAACACATTTGAACCTGATAGTTTTACAGTCTATACTGTTACCTTTAATGTCCAGATAATTTTCAATTCAATCTCTTTGACCTGTAAGCTTGTTTGGCAGTAAGCATCATCTATCACATCACATCATATCATATATCAGATCAGATAATACAAATTGTTTAAACTATCAGTAAATCTTAAAAAAAAAAGAGCAAGCATTATGCAATCACAGAAGTCAATCCAATGTAACTAGAAAAAAAAGATGAAAGTAGGACTGCATTAGGAACCAATTTCTATATCATCAGATTTGATCAATCAATGTGGATAATGTAGTAAGATAATGAGATCACATGTACTGAAAAAGATATTGCTGAGAACTTCTCAGCTATAGATGCTATAGGTGGCTAAATATAGCATAATACAATTTGTGTTCATGTGTTTCTTGCATGGAAAAGGTACTTTCATACACTGTCCAAAAAACTCCAATAACTTTTAAGCCATTTTTCTTGCTACCATTGCTTTATTTAGTTTCTTATGCCACACAGTGAATCTATGAATCACACATGAAAGCTATTAGATTAACATCTGCAACTTGGTTAGGTCCATTTCATTATTAGTATGATGCATAAACACATTGTAAGTATGAATAAGCTTCCATCTGAACTGATGAAAGTAGTTAATGTCTGTTACGTCACTTTCTAATCAAACGTGCGCAGGATTTCAGTTAATCCTCATTAATACCTCTTCATTACATTTGCAACATCTGCCTCTCTTTCTCTCTCACTCACATGAAAAAACATCCTTTTGATGTGATGCTTAAAATATCAACATCGTCTAAAGTTAAAATTAGTGTAGGCAAAACACCAAAAACTGTATAATCGCCTTTCAGCATATTGTAATATAAGTGGTTTGAGAGAAAACTCGAGCCCTGCACCTCCCCTGGGCTCTGTTTTCAGGTCTGTTTTTCTAGACTGTGATAGGAGACTGTGTCCAATCACAGCTCTTTTAAAAAACATTTCAGGCAAGTAGTATAAGGTAGCATAAAAATCGCAAAGTGCATGTAGGATGTAAGAAGCAGTGGTACAGTGTGTGAAGCAGAAGACATCCACCAGGGAGAGCAGCGTTTGAATCATATGTGAAGCCATAAGTCAATACTGACTCATTTTTAGCACATATGCCAGTGCTTGAGTGATAGAGGGGGCTTAGTACAGATCAGGCAGAGTTTTTCCTTGCATATTCCTGCCCACTGTAGCTTTGAGATATTTCATCAACGTAAACTAACAAAACACAAACTGTGCATTAATCCTTGAATTCCTTGTGTTTTTGCTTGCATTGCTTGCAAGTTGTGGTCTGTCCCCAAGCTTGACACAAAGTGACTAACCATGCAGGACTGCATGGCTGGTAACCAAATTCATTATAGAACTGGCCTGTCCACAGAAAGGAAGGAACCATGACAGAGGGCAACACAGGGAGAGGGAGAACAAGAGTCCCCTGGAGATTGGGCCACAGAGTCCAGTGACTAGGGTTGTTAACAAATGTATAAGACCATACTGATAATGACAGTTACATTTGATATAAAGAAGGGATGTGAATACTATTTGGTTTTTATTTATTTTTTGTCAGAAAATACTGACATTTGAGAGCGATATCCTAACTTGTCATCTTTTATTTGTGTCTTTTGTCAAATCAACAGCCTGAAACCAAATGATGTTACATTTACACGCACAGAGGTAAGATTAACACAGAGGTAATGTTGAAGCAGCCGTTTGGGCCCATTTCAGGTGTTCCTATCCACATAGAGAACATCACAACGTAAATAAACAGCACTGCATTTCTGTGACGCACCCTCCATTTTAAGCATCAACACCTGAGGCCGTTGTTCGGCAGCAGATGAGTGCCTTGACCCTGCGCCTCTGCTGGATGGCCCCCAGCATGGTGCTCACTCCCTCCATCAGCAGGCTCAGCATTGCATTTCTCTCCCTACACTGCCAGGTTGACAAAATGTCAGGGGGAAGCTGCTCAGATGGGTGTCTTAATGATTTATAGCTTGTGTGTACTCTTTTTTTTCCACTGTTCCTGAAATTTTGGAATCTAATAAAAATGAATGCCTGAGTAAGATGGCTATGTGCATCCCATCTACAGTACCACATGGAAAAAACACAAGCTCAATTATTAATTATATACAGATCATGAACCATGCTGGAGGCAAACAAAGTGTTTGTTTCTGTCATCCAGGGGGGATTTTGTGCTAACTACAAATATGACACCACCCAGGGGAGACTGATTGTGCGCATATGCAGACAGTATCAAGAATGCAGGCAAGGTGGCTTTCCCCCTGGCAAACAGGGTGTTGGGTTTACAGTCTGCCCTCTCAGTCCACACTGATGATGGACAGTGAAGCGTCTCTGTTTCACACGAGTTTTGTATGCATACGGCAGTTGAAAGAAAAGAACAAAAAGACAGGCTCAGATGGTTCAGTGCCCTGTTCTTTTTTAAGTAATAATGGCAGGAGGTGTCCCTCTTTCTTTCAGTTTAATTGGGAGGACATGCTGTTTAATTGCTTTGTAACTTGGTGATCAAACACACCTCTGAACTAAAAATGAAAAGGTCTGGCGAGAGCATGGATAGCTTTGAGCTGTGGCTCTTTCACCAGCAAACCATTAATTATCTTGAAGATAGTGTGCAATGTTAAAGTAAGAAACAGCACTATGACTGTTCATTATTAGGCCCTTTGAGATATTCTTCCTGTGCTGCAGTGTGAACCTTGTTTTTGGAAGTGGGAGGTCCAGAACACTTCATTAGTCGAGCTAGTTGTCTGACCATGTTTCCCTGTGTCAGCTTGTGGCATTGTAACAACAAAATTGCAGCACTGTTCTACTTTATCAAGGCTATTTCCATATCATTACAGCTCTTTATACAAAGCAGAACACAAAAGGAAGTGTTCAGTGTCTCATCCTCAAAGAAGTCTTTGATCTAATGCTCTGAATGCACTTTGTGCTGCAGAATTATAGAGTGAGCAACACATTTATGTCTTAAAGAGATGGAAAATCTGCATTTAAACCTCTCTTTAGCGCAAGCTGTGAAGGCATAGAAATGAAATGGACTGTAGATTAAGCTGTGTTGCCAGCATGTTGGAAGCAAAGGTACAGTATGTACAGCATTAGGAGAATGAGAAAGTGCTACCGTGAAATGCCAAGTTTAGCAGACCTACATGTAGCGGCTAACTCCAGAAATAGCCTAATTACCAAGTCTCAGAGAGCACAGCTTAAAAAGGCCATCAGACCTTAAAGCACCTGGGGCACATTGAGCTGGATTAAGTTGTACATTGTGGGAGGATTCCAGTAAAGGAAGCTACAGTCAATGAGTCCAAGCTCCACACTGAAAGTATAAAATAATGTGCACTGATAAAACATAATCAGAAATTTCAAATTGGAAGTAAAGACAGCATCCAAAACAGTTTCAGCCTCTAAACCCAAGACTGAGCGCATGTCTCCAGTGAAAATGTCAAACTGAATCCAAGTTCTTAAAAGTATTTTACTTTGCCAGAGCTCCCTGAATTTGATACCTTCCTCTCTGGCCAATGAAGTTATTAGATTAGGATTAAATCCCCTACTGATTTATATACACTGGGAGGGGTCGAGTTGGAGGTGATACAAATAGCATTTAGCCCTCGGCTTTACCCAGATTAAACATGCTCCAATGTCATTAGAACAGAGCCATATGCGCTCTGTCATCTCATGAATCTTTGAACTAGTTGCAGGGTCTTCATATGGCAGAAAGGGTGTCACTATATGACAATACTACAGAGGAAAAAAAGAGGATTTGACTTGATCTTTGCTCAAAATCTCAAAGGAAAAGCCTGGATATGAATGACATCATGTTGCACACACAATTGATGGAGCTACAGGCATGCAAACCAATCTCAGTACAACTTCAGTAAGCCGCTTTCCTAGAAAAAGTCTCCTCTGCAGCAGAATGAATGTTACAGTTAGCTGAAGCACTCTTCAACAGAGAGGAATGGCTGATATGCACTTTACAAGAGAGTGGATTTTTGTTTTTCAGCAGTGCTGCTGTAATCTGGTTAATTTAAATGTAAAATTAAATAAAACCAAATGCCTCCACCCTCATGCTGGGCGCAATGAACTGGGAAAGCTTTGTTAGAAATCATTAAATTAATAAACTAGGCAGGAGTGGAGGAAAAAGAAAAAGCAGCCGGCTTCCACGGGAGCGGTGCCGCAGTCAAATTTCAGCACCAAACTGTAGTGGACAGCGACATCCATCTCTTTACACGAAGGAAATGACCACCGAACTTCAAGCAGGTTGAAATTAACATCATGGTTACACACATTCATTTCTCTCTTTGAGCACCTTACTGAACCTTTGGGGAAAGCTTAAGACACTATGACAGAGACCTGTTACAGAGTCGAGGAACGGTGTTTGCTGCATTGCCGTAGCTGGACAGTACTTACCCCAGCTGCTCGCAGTTCTGCCCAGAAACTCCCTCGTCCTCGGGTTCCATAGAAACTCCTTCCAATCGCCTTTTTCTCCATCTTTTGCCATTTTCTAATGAACTGTTTCAAACCTTAACTAAAAGCGCCCTGATGTAATGAGCGCTTGCCCAGACAGCAGAGAGATGGAGGGAGATGGAGGGAGAGAGAAAGAGAGAGAGAGAGAGAGCCCTGCTCTATCACCGCTCCTAAAGGAAGAAGACCGGCAATTAAAGAAGTCTTCTTAAACACTCAACAAGCTCACATGAAAAGAAATAAGGCAAAAGCACTGCTGCAGCCTGGATAATATGAAGGACTGATAGGCCAACAGGAGAGGTAGCGGTTTCACACTCAGAACGGACCTAGTAACTGCCCTCCCCCCCAGCTCTTGTCTGCATGCCGCAGAGTTTTGATGAGTGGTGCAGAAATGTAGTGATACTGCGGTAAAGCACTCCCTCCGCCTCTCCCTACACACACCGCTCTTCACACATACATTCATCCACACACGCACTAACACAGGCCTTCACCCTCCTCCCCGCCTCAGCCAGAGCAGCTCCCGCCTCCTCCACCCGCCTGGCCAATCACTTGCTCAGCATCCTCATCCCTGAAGCATGAAAGACAAGCATTTAAGCAAATCGCACGGTGGCTTAGGGCATCCCTTGATTGGCTAAGTGGTATTTAACGTCACGCATCCAAAGAAAAATCAACAGAATATTTTAATATTCCCCCACAGACCATAAAGCGTTTCTGTTATTCCTCTGTGAATTCATTGTCCGCTTGAGGTACCTAATTTATGTCCCATTCAGCATTAGGCTTTTATTTATTTTGAATCAAGTTATGTCATGAAAGCCTGGGAGAATTTTATTTATTTTTATTTTGTAGTGGCAGTAATCTGGTCAAATAACAATATAGAGAATTATATTAAACCATGTATATGCCTTGTCAACATTGTTTACATATAAGAATATGCAGTCCACCATAGTTCAATTCTAAGATTTTACAAACATATTAGGACACCTAATTGTAGAACCTTGTAACGACCAGATGATTTTTTATTATTTATGTCCTAATACGTAAAACCTTAGAACTGAAAAAGCTTTTTTTCACATAACTGTGTGTGTAGGTATTGGTTAAAATGTGAAATCCCAATTAAATCCAAATACGTTAAAAGCCAGTGATAAAGGACAGTTAAAGGATGAGTTACTGAGCAAAATAACTTGTATGTGTTATCGTAAAGAGCTGACTGCATTATTACTTGCTCGGAGGCACAACAGAAGAAGTGGGGAGCGAGGGGAGCGCAGAAGGCGATCATACACCGGCACCACCACCTCACCACCTTCTCCACTGTAACACAACACGTGGCATGAAAACATGGAACACACCTGTTTGTTGTGTAAAGTTCATTATATAAAATTTATTTTCAATGACAATATCAATGCAAATATAGCACTACAGTGATTTCCAAGGTACACCGTATCTTACCATATCAATATAGTATGGCACGCATATAATGGCCACTGTTTTTAGAAGACACACAAAACCAACAGCTTCTGTAAACTATTCTGGAAATGATACCGAGGGTTCCATACCAGTCCGTGAAAGGGAAGTATATTAAGGTGATTACTTGGTATCTGAAATCAAAATTGGGCACAATAGTAAGAATTGTTGGAGCATTTCAGTGTAAGGAATCTCTGCATGCATTGCACTTGCCCATTTCCTTCAACCTGACCTGTGTTTGCTTGAAAATGGACTCTGATCCTCAAACACGAGCAGGTGGAGCTAAAACAAAAGGCCAAGTAGTGACTCTTAAACATTTAGATAGGTCTTTCTTTTCACTGGGTGTACTGTACTGTACAGTTTGGTGCTTACTATCATTAAAAACGACAACAACCAAGAGACATTCAAGCGCCTTAATACTATTACAGAAGGGCTCACTCTTCAAGGTACAAACTTCATTTCACGTGGCTTTGAGGAAAACAAAAGAAAACAAAACAAAACCAAAAACAAATATCTAACAATAAGCACTATATTAATAATGTTTCTAATGGTAACACTGTATAGTTGAGTGAACAACACCAGTAGTTCAAGATAGCAGCAAGTATTCAAAAATGTCAAGACAACAGGCTGTTGAAATCTGTACACAAATAAAAATGGATGTAGAAAAAGGGCATAAATAAATCAATAACACAGCTTAAAGGGAGTCTTGCATAAATTTAAATAAACAACTGTTGGACTGTGCCTTTCTTTAGAGGGCTTACTGTTTATTAGTAGAACTATAAGTAATGCATGGACTGGCTGCAGCAGATAAAGTACTTAATTCTTTTAGAAAAAACAAGTGAACAAAATTATGTTTATACAATATATGCTACATAATATGTATTGATTACAAGTATGAAAATGGAAATAATTGCTACATTTTCAATACAGTTGTACATAACTATTTACAGTACATTAGGGCTTAACTTCTCCTAAGCGTATACAATGTTTTGTGCAGATTGTTCCAGCATTCTGTTTGAGGTGATCAATACTCACAGTCTTATCAGTTGCACCATATTGCACAGTCTGTGTTGATGGGTGTTAAGTGCTTGTTTTTGGGTGTGGTGGAACAATCACTAATGTGCAACTGTGGATAAGCATGGGTGATGAAATTTTTGTACCATTGATCTGTATTTATATTTGGCTGGACTGCACAGCGTGTGCCATCTGTCACCTTTTTTTTCTAATGAGACCCCTCCCCCAAGCAACGTATTCATCTTTTTATACAACCACACGTTATCATAGTGAAGATTTGCTATATGTAAAAGTTTGCCATGATCATCTCTACACTAATTTTTATTTTCATTTTTTTTACAATACTGTATGTCTATCATGACATGCAGAGAATGACACAGTAAATATGACTTATTCAAGTCTTAGATATGTATTGTAGGCTAGTTGACACAAGTTTTTAATTATGTTGCTCCAGCTTTGGGAGGATATTGCTATAAAATTGCAGAAACGTTGAGAAAGTAAATAGATTTACATTACAAATATGCAAACAGATACGGTAGGTAGCTTTTACTCCTCGGTGATGATTATTTGCATCCACAATGACAATCTATTGATACCAAGACATCTCATATACATTCACAATTTCAAGAAACACTTCAGTAACTTATCTATGAGTCTTGCCTTTTCTCATCCACAGAGTAGTTTCTAAGCATGTTGGACACCTGTTTGTTGGCGAAAATACACAATTCCTTTATGTATCAAGTAGTCAGGACAAAATTTGGCAACACTGATTTCAGAAAACAACCCACTAATTATTATTTAGTTGGTGTCTTCTTCTTGTAGCAATACTGGTGTTTTGTGGCAAAAAAAAATATTGGCAATTAGAACACATTTACATAGTGTACTACATAATACAGAGCAGATACAAATCCAATTGATAAGAAATTAATTTAGTTTGATTGTAATACTTCTTATTCTTCACCTCTCGATCAGCATTGTTTTTTCCCCAGATGGGTTCAGAGTCTGTTCTCAGATCAGTTTATCGCACAAAAAAGCTATCAAGTCTTTTCTTCCTTGTCCAGTCTCCCATTCCTTGGTGGTAATTACATCACCACAACCATTTAAATAATTTTCCAGTTACTATATCCATTTTTACTCTCATTCATAATTTAGCCATCTTCAACTCATCTGTGTGTTCTGTCTCTCTTCTGGTGTTATACTCACTGGCCTGACTTCCACGTCAGATAGCTGTGTCCCACACAACAGCCTGTGGCCTCTGGCAGGGAGGTGTGCCAGTCTTACGAGGTTCAGGTGTCCGTCTCCAGCTAGGGAGGATGGGCATGCTGTCCTGCTTGCACAAGCTTTTGTCGGGACGCCTGTGGGCCTTGATTTCTTTGCAGAGGCAGCGTTTACGTTCAATGACTTCCAGCAGCTTGCCATCTCTCTGGCTCTGCGAAGAGGATGGGGTGGTGCCCCCACTGACAACAGGTTGTCCCTGTGCCAACTGAGCGAGCTGTTGGAACTGCAGCTGCAGGTGGTGCTGTTGCTGAAGCTGCTGGAGCTGCTGCTTTAATTGCAGCTGTTGCTGGTGTAGCTGAAGCTGCTGCTGCTGCTGTTGCCGTGACACACCGGGACCACTGGGACTGCTGGGACTGCAGGATACTTGAGGCTGGGCCAAACTATGCAGCTGAAAACAGAGCGGAAAAAAAAATCAAGTTAGTGCTTTTGTGTATTCATTTATAATATAATAATATTTAAATTTCTAAACCTATATGATCACTGCAGTGGTGTTAACAGTGACAGCCAGTCTTTACACAGGTTGAAAAAACTGCAGTTCCTACAGACAGCCACCAGGATGCAGTCCTGCTGCATCTATTATAGTTTGAGGGAGGGTCAACCAGACACATGCAGACAGTCTCTGCAGCACACTCAAACTGCGTCAGCACTTGCTATGGAGCCAGAAACTGGGCAAAATGTGCTGCTAGAAGACTGCAGTTCACCTCTCAAAACAGAGTACAGCTTGTTCTCTAACCCACGAAGGCCTCTGATTTTCTGATTGAATACTATCCTACGTCATATACCTTTTTTTTTTTTTTTTTTTTTTTCTTTTTTTTTTTTGGTCTTTTTG
>VUQJ01025543.1:5636-16333 GCA_015108635.1 Andinoacara biseriatus
ATCAGTCATTTTACTTCTGTTGCACATGCAGCATGAAGGGATATAAAAGAAGTGCAAGCAATATATGGAGAAATCTCAGTTTGAAAGTGATTGGAGTCAAAGTGGCTTTATTACACAGGGTATGTAACTCCCTCACACTCACTTTGATGGATGTTATCTACTGTATATAATGTAACTGAGCACAGGTTTTTAACCACAGTGTTTGACAGTGGTCTCCACCACCATCATCAAATTACCAGGTGAGGGCACGTGAAGAAAAAGGGCATTACCGAGGTAGAGCTGGTGTAAGATTTACTCTATACAAACCTTAAATAAAAAATTTGCTTTTCCTCTTTACACCACAAAAATTTTTTGCTATGTTGAGTAAGTGCAGTTCTAAATTTGTGGATGACTTACTTGTCATTAGTATTTTAGTTCTTGTGTGCTTGAGCCTTATTTCATTAATTCATGCATGTGTTTGACTGACAGTCATATCACATCCATTTTCTTCCACTTATCCGGAGCCAGGTTGCGGGGTCAGTAGCCTAAGCAGAGAAACCCAGAACTCCTCTCCAGCTACCTCCTTCAGCTTATCCAGGGGAGAACAGAGGCATTCCCAGGTGGAAAGTGTATCTAGTCCCTGAAGCATATTCTAGATCTGCCCTTGACCTGCTCACAAAAAGAAAACTCTGATCACAAAGCTCAGCTCTTTGTTTTTCAGTATCAGTGGTGTCATATTTACTCTACCTGTTCACTTGGAAAAATGACTCAACACACATACTTCAGCTTTCACAGTTTCATTAAGGAGCAATGTGGCGTTTGTTGAGTGAAGGTACGTGACGGGTGGACTGGAGTTTGTTCGGGAGTACGACCAAAGACTCTGCCAGAGAGGAGAGGAGATGTTGGAGACAACCAAGAGTAGTGTGGGAACTTACCAAGTACCTGCTTTTGTGGGTAAACATCTTTCTTTGCAGATCCGGAGCTTGACCAGAAAGTGGCTGGGATGATCCAAGAAACTCTAAAAGGAAACGTGAATCAGAGAAAAGAGGCCCAAGAACCAAAACTTCAACAGGGGCCTAGAGAGCAAAAAGAAACACTGAGTTATAGGAGTTACAGAATAGTGAACAAGCTTACTACTTTACTCTAGGAGTAACGAGACATTTCATCGTGTCAAATGTTTTAGTTACTCCTCTGCCTCCTTTAGTAACAACAATACTTGTTATAAATGTAGCCTGATTGTAGCTTTAGAGGTCACGCTCAGTGAATTGGAGACATGGCTCCATACCTTGGAAAATCCTTGCCAGGCCCCTGTGGTTGGTACAGGCGGAGGTAGATTAGCCACTTTTAGCTCTCCCTAAGCAGATTGTCTCAAGCACACAGGAAATCAGCCCGGCTGGGTGATGAGGAGGAAGCATAGCCTTAAACAGAAGCCCCCATTACACTGCCATCCTGTTCACATTTTGAATAGTTTTTTCCCGCTCTGTGACACACCTGCTGAACAACAAACTCTGTTTACTTGTGACTGTTCTGAGAAACATGAAACTAGAAACACCAACAAACATTGTTGATTGTCTTCCAGGGGCCAGAGCAGGTAACATAGAAGGAAATCTGAAGCTGCTGGCTAAGGCTAAATGTAGATTTTGTAAAATAATTCACATCAGCAATACTGACACCCAGTTACATCAATCAGATGTTACTAAATAGCGACTAGTAATAGTGAATTGGTGTGTACCTTTGCCAAATCAATGTCGGACTCTGTAGTTTTCTCTGGTACCCTCCCCAATCAGGCCAGGAGTGACGTGTGTTCTGCTTAAAATGCTGGCTGTCTGAGTGGTGTTCAAAAAACTATTTGGTCATTATAGATAATTGGGAAACTTTCTGGGGAAAACCTGATCTTTTTTGGAGAGCGGGCATCCATGCCACTTTGGATGAAGCAGCCCTCATTTCTAGAAATTTGTGACACCCCCAAAATATGATTATCCAGGACCAGGAAACAGAGTTGCATTCTTTCACACCGTTTTAGCTTCTCTCCTCCTGTCATTCCCCCAAAACCCCATCCCCATAGAGGTGCGTCTGCTCCCAGACCTACAAAAAACAAACCAAAAAAATAAATACATCTAACCATCCGGAATCAACAACCACAAGTCATGCTAAGTGTTAGAATCCTCGAAGCATAGTCCAAGGATAAGCAGTGGCATCTTAATAACATTTAAATATACAATAATGGATTACACAGCAGTAAAGAGTAAATTTTTATCACAGTAGCTGTATTTATGAAAAGTTTAGCTGTTATTTTCAATGCCATGTGCCAACACAATGCAGAGCAGCTCCCTAAAGTCTCCTCCCACAGAGGTTGATTATCTTATCAATAGTTTTATATTCACAATGCATTTAATTCTGGATGTGGTGGCTCCTCTAAAATAGAAAACCTCAAATCACCAGTGCTTGACTCTCTTGCATAATTCACGAAGGACCAGCTCCCTGAGTTTTTCCTTCCCACTGCTGTTAAGTGTTTGCTCATAGGGGTCGTCTGATTGTTGGTGTTTTCTTTGTGTTATTGTTGGGTCTTTGCCTTACATAATAAAATGCCTTGAGGTGACTATTGTTGTGACTTTATGCTATAAAAGTAAAATTGAACTTACTTTCAAAGACAGCCAACATCAGTAACAATCTTTCAAAAATGAACTGCACCACTTAAGTAGCAGGATCTTGATGAGATAACTCGGAGCAGGTACATAAGGAAAAATATGGAAAGTCAATCTCTGCCCACAGGTGAACCAAGAAGAAAAGCCAGTTCCACCTGCAACGAGTTCTACTTTTACATATGCTAGGAACCAGAAGTAACCCAACTAGAAGAGTAACTTCCTTTCACCAAGAAAGAGAGAGAGAGAAAGCCTCAAGGCAGCCATGATGAAAGGAGCAGCATTTCTACTTGTCCAAGCTCCACATGTTCGCATGTTTCAGTCACTTTGGTAACTACCCGGACACTCTCTCAGTAGATGAGGACTGAAACACAACATCTTTAAGTCCAAAGGTTCTGCTTTCTTCCACTCACTTTTAAATGTCAGTTTTACGCTCCAGTAAATATATAGTTGGTCCCAGACTTGACTGAACAGAATTGATCTGAAGTAGGACAATATTTTTTTATTGTGTGGTTTAAGTGAATAATGAATTTTCATGATGACCAAATGACCTGATTTTGTAAGATTTTCAAATGTTTTGGCACATCTGCAAAATAAATTCCACAATCGCAAGCACTGTCGTAATGCCATCCGATTTACATGATCGATATGTCATGTAATTACAGTGTCAGTTTAGGTATATGGGAGAACTTCGCTTGCACTTTTTCCTCTATTTGCTCTCCTGCCTTCACTTACCTGTTTGTTTTTCCCCAGACGTTGCAAATGCCAAATGCTCAAAGGGGACGTTCACCAACTTGTAACAACACCATCAGTATGTTCATCCACTACCACTGCTCACTGTGAGAGAAGGTTTACACAGGGCAACAGTGCCATTTTCATCTCAGGCTTAAAAAAAGAGCTGAGGAGAGCTATAAGAGCTATGGAACTGAGGAGTGTTACATAACCTTCCCACCATCCCCACATGCCTGTTCATAGAGGATCATGTAATTGTTGGGGTTTTCTCTCTGATATTGTAGGGTCTTTGCCTGTCATTATGTTTGGCTGGTGTTGGCTTGTTATATTTAAACGATCTATATTGAACAGACAATAAAAACACAAGAGTAAAATGCAGTGAAATCAGTGAAGTGCACACATGCAAAGCATAAAAAAATAGATGTTATTGCATGTCACTGACTTGATTGGTAGATTACCCACCCTGCCTCCTGAGCCACAGATTATGCAGGAATTTGGTGTTTGGTGTCACCAATTTAATCTTCAATACAAAAAATTCAAAGTAACACAAAATGTTTGTGATTGAAAAAATCTTTATTTTATTTTTTTTAAAGTCTTATAATAATTAATAATCTTATAATTTTATAATCTTATAACTTGGATTGTTTGTTAATGTGTGGTTTTCCTCCCACACATCCAAAACCATGCTTATTAGGTTAATGGCTGATTGTAAATTGACCGTGGATGTGAGATTTGAAGATCTTAAAGAGTATAGTATGAAATGCTGTAGGAATGTGTGGCTAAATGTGGCTATTATTCTAA
The DNA here is from genome assembly GCA_015108635.1 of Andinoacara biseriatus. Lineage (NCBI taxonomy): Eukaryota > Metazoa > Chordata > Actinopteri > Cichliformes > Cichlidae > Andinoacara > Andinoacara biseriatus. The sequence continues at coordinate 9,791 of VUQJ01025543.1, forward strand.
AGTGATATAAGTGGTCAAAAAGAATAGATAAGTGTGATATAAATGAATCAGCATTACCAAGTACATTACAAAGACAGAAACACACAACTTGCTGTAATTAATTTTGCTCAATAATTGTTTTCCCTCCAAAAATGAAAGCCTGTAATAAGGGATCTTTAAAAAGCAGCTGTGAAATACAGTGCATAACAGAAAGCATCTGCGTATGCGTGTGTGTAGATGTTACTAATGAGCTGGGAAGGAGGTCAGCTGTGCAAGAAGATAGAGGCCTCCTGGTGAGGATCGGTTGCCACTTTGTGATGGCCATGCTTCAAGACACAAACACAAACACAAAAGAAAATTGATCAAGTGTATGCAATGAGGTCAGTGTGGACAGAGGAGGGTGGTGTGAGAATACAAGGGGAAAAGGGGGGGAAATGTCCTCTTACTTTTCTTCATGGGTCCATATTGTTCTGCAGCAATGACCACAGGCTGGACACATGCCTGACATGTGGACAACAGGTGGTCAGGCATGCTTTGCAGTGGACAGCAGATAGAGTAGTGAATCGGGAATGATGCCACCATGATAAACAAAGGATGAAAACCTGGTTTGGTGGTGAACAAGTTTAGAAGGATGTTTTGTTTGTTGGTTTGTTTTGTCTTCAGTTGTTTGTTTGCTTTTACTAGTTTTACAACTTAAAGTTTTAATACCTACAAATCAGACATGCAAGAAACTACCACCGGCATATCACATACAAACCCAACGTGTCAGCTACAGACAGTCCTCGAACTGGCATTGGGACTCATGACCAAAACTAAATGCAAATGCTGCAGTTATACTTTAACAGAAAAAAATAAACTGCCAATTCAATTCATATTATTTATATAGCGCCAAATCACAACAAACAGTCGCCTCAAGGCGTTTTATATTGTATTTTATATTGACCCTACAACAATTACTAGAAATGCATGTTTTATACAGGCCAATTGTCTGAGTGAGCATCACAGCACACAGCAAGTATGGTTGAAGCCACAAACAGCTCGATAAAGTACTGAAGATTGTTTCCAACTTGTTTGATTGTGTGATTCATGACCCATCTGCCTTTTTTATACTGATGATGACACACTCCCACTTTTCACCCATAAACCTGATGAGTAGGAGGATTTGAATACTGAATGATCAAAGCCTTTAAACAGTAATGTAGGAACAGTAAAATCATACCATTTTACTATTTTACTATTATAGTTATTTTTATCTGTCTCCTCACATGTGATCCCAACTCTGCCAACAAGAACTCAGAACTGTCCCACTGATATCATGAAATATGCGCGAATGCGTCTGTTCACAAAAACGCAACACGTCAAATTAGCTGTTTATTAAAAATTAATACCAAAATGAATGGAGTTTTTTGGCCACTGATTAACATGTCACAGAAGCTGCCAGTTTGAATTGAAATAATTTGATGAGCTGCTTTCCACAGTGCAGGAGGCCTTAGTAAGATGGAGTAAACTGCAGAGACCAGAGAGTTCTTGGCTTGCTCGGAACTGTGTGAAATCAAAGTATATAAAATACTTTTTCCCATTACTGATAAGACTTTTTTGAAACCTTCACCTTGAAAGATGTTGAATGACACCTTTGACTTAGACAGCACAGCTTCACAGCAAGAACATATGAATAACCTGCTTAGACGGTGCCGTCCTGTGTGGCTTGCATGCTCTTCCTGTGCCTCTGTGGGTTTATCAGCTTCTTCCCACAGTTCAAACACACTCATATTGAGGTTAACTGCTGATTCTAAATTGACTGTGGAAGTGAAAGAGATAAAGTGTTGTTTGTTTGTTTTTGTTTGTTGAAAGCTGAAAGTGCAGTTCCATCTTTTTGAATCATATTGGACTTCTACATTTTCCTCTGTATCTGATCAATGATGTTTATTTGTTTCATCTTTCAGATTATTTCTTTTAATGTGTTGCAGTAAATAAAGTACAGTTTATTAGCATCCATCAAGCAGTTTATCAGATTTTTTCCTTATAAACTACAAATGCCTAAGACCTCAAAAGCTGCTTGCTTGCCTGTCTGTCCTTCTGCTGAGGGGTCTTTGACCCCCTCTAGCTGAGGCTTTGACAGCATGGCAAAGCAGCCAGCCACAGGCTGCAGGGTTGATGGGCGTGATATTGTGTTGAGGGTAACTGTCCGTTCTGGACTATTGTCTGGATGAGTACTACTGTCTCTGAAAGAAAAGAGGCACCTGCCTTATCATCCCAACACACACGCATATACTGGCCTGCCAATGTGCCTGACACAAGGCCAGTGTGCCCATATGAGGGCAGTGTGATGTAGGCTGGACACGTAACACACTCAAGATGAGCGTGTGTGTATGTGTGTGTGCGTGTGCCTGTGTGTGCTGAGGTTATGGATATTGGCGGGAGAAAAGTGGGGGAGGGTGTATGTAAGCTGTGTGTGTTTGTGTATATGTGTTGGGGATGGGAAGGCTCGCCCTAGGGGTCAGTTTGGCGGGAACGTCAAGTTTGTTAAAGCTACATCTGTTCAGCAGCGTGCAAGGCTGTGGGCCACACCACAAGCAACAGAATACACACACACACACACACAGAGCTATGTAAGTAACAGAAAGGCATCATGTTTGCATGTGTCTGATTAAAATCAGGTGAAGTGTTTATGGGTGTGTGTGTGTGTCTAAAAAAAGTATTGTGGACTTGATTTTCTTGGATGAATCCCACCCTCAGACCTGTTTCTACAGATTCTCAGTCCAGTTCTTGTGTAATTTGTCAAACTGCAACCTTTCCCTTTCTTAAGACTAAGTTTTCGACAGTGACCCTTCCACTGAGATCATTTCTGACCTTGGAATTAAAATATGAGGGTTGGCTCAAGACTTGCGCATTACTATATTTCTTAGAACTTTTTATCCAACTATGGCTTACTTTGTAATAAAATAACCTTAGTAACAAGATTGCCTAGAAACATGATTTAGGAGAATATGGGTTGGGGTGTTAGGGTGGTCGGGGTTACCAACTTTCAGGAAAAAGTTTGTATAAGGAATACTTATGCAGGATATCACATTTTGATATAAAACATATAGTGAGATTACAAGACTAACAGATTTCCCCTTCACATAATGAAAGTAGCAGTTTATTTATTTATTTATTTATTTTAATATTTATAATGATTGTTTGGTAATTTTCAGATATAATGGGTTGGCTACCCTCACCATGGGAACAAGGACGGGTGCAGGGTGCTCAGTCTCCGGGGAGGCCCCAGCTGTTATAGATCCGGGTGTTGTTGTTGTGGTCATCGTCTCTCTCTTTCCTTTTTTGATCAGGAGGCTGGCAGGCTGGTTTCTCCTCCTCTGCGGGGCAGAACAGGAGGCTGGAGGCGGTCCTGCACACCTGTGTGGCTTCATATCATGAATAAAGTTAATATCCACAGCCTTTTATTCTCAATTCACAGAAATTAATGGCTAAGTGTAATAACTGGTCGAGTATTCAAATCTTTAAGTGAAAAAGGCATGAATTAGTAGACAGACGGTCCTCGGGTACTGACCATGGATACCAACTGAGAGAATTGTTTTTTTCAAAATAGATGATTATCTAAACAATGATTATCTGCTAATCCTGCAGCTCAGATTATTCTTACTCAACTGCTTTAAAACATTTGTCTTCATCAACAATAGTCACTTTTTTTAGTTTTTGCATTTGCCCAAAAATTGTCCAACAAATGAAAACTTTAGTGCAAATATGCACTTCATAAGCACACATATGTACAAGAAATATTCAAGGTTTCTCACTTACTTGGCAGTACCGCATACATAATATCTAATGTAACAGTGACACCAGAAACCAGTCCAGAGTTATAATCATTTTGAATCAGATGAGATCACTGCAGATGTCAGGTTATCCAAAGAAAGGACACGGCTTAATTATATCACTTTCCAGACTTCAAAACTGAAGACTGAAACACATTAACACAAAGTTTTATAGACATTCATGCTAATTTTTTACAATCTTCAAGTTGAAGATTTCTCATTAAATGTTGTAAGATTGATGTGCATACACATGTATTTGTTTGTTTGCATGCATATTAGCTGTCTCCCAACAAGGATTGCATTAAATTGAGGCATTTTGAAGGCTGAATGGAGGAGTGTAGAGGAACAGGGATAGACAAGGTCGCTTTCAGAGGAGGGAGGAACTCAACACATAAATCCTCTAACTTCTCTTTGATAAGGCTTCAATTCACTAGGGATCATGTACCATGCTAATAGCTGCCTACTCCAGCCTCCCAGCCAGCTCACATAACACCCGCTCTCAAATATCTGCAGCCCTTACCCACAAACATACACAGACTAAAACAAATATGATCTTAAACTGCCATTGTTTGTATGCATTTTCATTCAATGAAGCATAATACATTTATGCTAACAGACAACAACAGAATAAATAAACAATTAGAATCTGTTACCATACAGAAACATATCTGCAGCTCTGAACACATCATAATAATAATATGATAATATTCATTTATATATTTTGCAGCGTCTCTATAAATCTAACCATACTGTCTGTCATACACATGTGCACACACACACTTACACATGCCACATCCCCAAGCCAAAAGCAGGCCATGTCTTTCTTGAGATATTCACACAATTGAGTCAAGTTAATGCGAGTGGACAGGCGCCCACCGCTATGGCTGCCAGACACAATATGCTATAATTACACATTCACTAAATGCAAACATCTGAAAATGTTGTCTTCTGTTAGACTGTGGAGCCTAAGAGAATAAAGGCTTCCAGGGTTAAATGCCACAATCTGAGGGAGTCCCTGTGGTTGACACAAATTTACTGCTAACGTTGGACTCCAGTGCTGCCATTCAGTTGTGGAGAGAACACAATGAAATAATTGTATTTTTTGTGGATTATATTTGATGACATTTATCAATAATTTTTTCAGTTTGTGATATTTAGAACAAATTAGATTGTAATAATTTTCCGGTTATCAAGAACATGTTGGTGTCGCAAAGAAAAAGGCTTTAATTTAATTAAGTATAGACTTCTAAAAAACAGAACACGTGCTTCAGTAGGACAACCTGTTGCAATGTCAGGTGCCTTGGTTACTTTGTTACTGTGGTTATTTATTTAGGCATTTCCCTGCATTCAGTAATTCAAATTAAAAAATACAGTATGAAAAGCACAGACAGAGGACAGTTTTCATTGTTTCTAACACTGGGTTTCACTTTAGGCTGACAGATTATCAACACATAAGAGTAGCTCACAGACTGGTTGTACCACATACTTTATACACAGCCTCCATTGACAACAGATGCTCTATGCAGGTATATGGGCCAACAGAGGGCCAGCGCATTACCCCCACTGACCCATAATTTCAGCTTAAGGGGCACTTAAAGGGAGCAGAGCAACACCTGACTCCAAAAGATGCAGCAAATCCTCACGACCCACCCAGACCACGATGTTCCCTCTCCGACCATCTCTGGCTAGCAGTGTGCTCCCTCACATGGACTCCCAGCGCAGTCTGAAAACAGGGTGAATAGGCATACTAGCAGGGAATAACCCACCCACTACCCTGCTGTGCCCTCCTTCCCCTCTGTGCAGTGGTTAGCCTTCTAGTCAGAGAGTTTGTAGGAACACCAACATTTTGTAAGACACCCTTCTTTGCAATGCTTTGGTCTAAAGATTGATGTTCTCCAGCCATACTAACAACTCGAAACAGAGCTGGGTAAAATTGTCAGATAATCCCAGACTTCAACTTTGAATGTCAGCAACAAATAGGATGATTAATCATCCATCTTTTGAGGAACACGATTTAACATAAGAAACCATCTGCTATTGTTGATAATGATGCTCCATCACTTTCTTTCTTTTTTTTCTCCCTTTTCTCATCTTGGTCTTAATCTTGTCTATTTCCAGGGATGATCTTTGATTTTCATCCGGGTCCATGAAGGAAGTTAACACAAGTTTAACTGATAAATTACAAGCAAAGCTTGCTGTCTTACACTAAAATAGGTTAATCATGCCTTGAAAACAAGAATACATAGACTACCTAATTTTAACCTGCATTTCAAGACTTTACACAAACTGTATAAAAAGGTTTTAGCTGCCCATATCTTAAAATATCTTAAATTGTACCATTTTAAGAAAAATATTACCTCATTTTGAATTTGATGGCCTCAACAAAAACAAAACAAAACAAAAAAACAAAAAAAAAACATTGGGACAGGGTCATATTTCCCACTGTGTACCATCACCTCTTGTTTTAACAGCAGTCCATAAACATCTGGGAACTGAAGAGATCAGCTGCTGGACTGCGAGGAACGTGGTCCCATTGTTATCTGATTGTCATGGTTCCTGGGTCGTGGACCCAAGTTTTTCTCTAGTTTGGTGTGTTTGTATTAATGGTTCTGTATTGTTGATATTTCTCTTTATGTTTAGGTTTTATGGGTTTTTATTTCCTTACATCTAATACTTTTGTTGTTATACCTTTAGTTCTGTTCTCCTGTTCTAAAGTTCTTTAAGGTCTTAATTCTTTTTTTTTCTTTTTTTT
>VUQJ01025558.1:14581-31871 GCA_015108635.1 Andinoacara biseriatus
ACAGGAGGACATATTTGTGTGCTGCATGTGTGTAATAAATTTGAAGGAGATTGCATTGTCACAGACTGTATTGGATTCAAATATGCTTAGCACTATTAACATTAATATCCATCATATATTAAATATATCTCTTCCCATGATACGGACCTGCAGGGATTAAATTATTCATTATGCCTATTTCCAGACTGGAAGACAAATGCTTGGTTACTGGGGGGGGGACCCTAAAATAGGGTAAAGACTGAGAAAACATGTCTCTGTTTAGACACTGCTTATTTATTATCAGCATTACAAATATGCTGCTTATGACACCAGCTTTTGAGAGTGGTAGATGAACCACTTAGTCACCTTTTGTTTCTCTACTTCCCACCCATAACTTTGCAACCTATAATATCACCTTAAATAGACTGGCATTTAAGTATATGACAAACAGTTACAAAGAAGTTACAAAGAGTTTCAAAATACATCCATAAATTTTCTACTGCTTATCCAGTTCAGCATCATGGGAGGACTGAGGATGATCCCAGCTGTTAAGGAGCAAGAGGTGGAATCCCCCCCTGGACAGGTCTCCACTGTCACAGGTCTGACACACACAACCATTCACTCTCTCACATTGACACATATGGATCACAGATTAATACAACATTCACATGACTGTGGTTGGGAGCCGGAGTCCACAGAGAGAATACATCTTCTTGCTGTGAGGCAACGGTACTAACCAGCACCTCATCATGCTGCCGGAGTTTCAAAGTATCAGAAGCAAACTATTATGCTGTGAAGCAAGTTACACAGTGTTGCTGACAAAAATAGTTTCCAAATGGTAGAAAGGGTTCTTTTGTGTTAAGATCAAGCATGATTTCTCCTTTTTTTTCCCAAATGCTGACATGGAAAAAGTAGGTGCATCAGCTAAAGCATGCCTAAAGTCTAGCACCTTAAACTACTTGGTTTATGGAAGATATGCATTCATTGCCCCGGTGCTCCTTAGGAGGACAATAAAGAAGGCAAAGCTCATTAAAATCAATGTCAAATCAAAGATTGTTGCCTATATAGGTCAATGTCTTTTAATTTCTTATTTCCAAGTTTATTCAAATTTGAGATTTTAAGGCCAGGAAAGGTGGAGAACATTAAACACAAGCACAGCACAGATGTGCTGATAACATTTTAAATGTGGGTCAAGTAACATTGAAAGTGCTGCCAAAACTTGGGGGAAACATAAGATTTGATAAACTAATCTTTTTACCAAGAAGGTGCAAGTTGAAATGAATTAATCAGAATTTAAAAAGTGTAATACAGGATCCAAGAGAGCATAGATGCAAACCTTTTTGCAAATTCCCGGCCTTCCCTTTCCCCAGATTGGGAAGGATGGTACTGATTGAACAGTGACACCGCAAACAGCTACAGACCCTGTAAGCATTAATCTGTGCCTGTCACACTCTGCTGATCATGAGGCAAAGATTTTCTGTGCCCCAGAAAAACCACCAGGGATCAGAACAATGAACATCATTCACCTGCTTCTAAAACGTTGAAGTGGTTTAAGCTCTTTGCATCACTCTACAAATAATTACATTAATAAATTGAATCCATCTGAGAGATTGTAACGTGGAAGGCTTGCTAAATGTTTGTATCACAAACAGATCAGAGCTCAACATTGTTATTTTTATTTATAAGTGCTTAAATAGAAATGTATCTACTACAGAATGGTTACTTTCTTCACATTCTTCTGTGTTACAGACTGCAGCTGACTGCATGTGCAGACCTACTCATCTGAGTCCATATTTCTATAAATTAGTGATAAGAATTGACTTTCCATCTTTTTTTTTGTTTGTTTTACACTCAGTTTTTATGTTTTAGTTTTCTCTCACAGATTGATTACATTTAAACAATAAAACTATACTTGGTAATGTAGATTTGAGGTAAAATTGAAGAATTTGAAGGTACTTTATGTACTAGTACCATTGGCAGCAAACTAACCTGAGCACGATGCTACCACCACCATGCTGTCACCATGCTTGACAGTGTTCTAGAGTCTCACCTTTACTCCCCCAAACATATCTTATCACTGTGGCCATTGTTCTGTGTGTTGATCGGTGCTATCAAACAAATCCTTTTTATGCTGGCAAAGGAAAACTACCACTTGGAGACAATCATGAACAGTACAGTAACAAGAAGTTAATAGAGCATGGCCTTATCATGACAAACACTGTAGAACCTTCAACATCACTTATTAAAGAACTTAAGTCTTATAGTCTACACTATATTTTACTGACAGTAAAATAGACTTCTAACAATTGGCCATCTTTTTTTCAACAAGTCAATGACCCCTAGTGGTCATTAGAAATAATGCAGGTATAAGTGACTTCTGAATTGGCTTCACTTTTCAGGGCCACAGGCCAAGTCCATCCTTTTCTTGTTCCTGCATAAAAAGGATATCATTAAATAAACACAATCTGCACAAAAAAAAAACGTATGAGAAAATATAAACATGGTTCAAGATATTTTATAAAGATAGAAACATAAGCATATCCATATAAACATTTTTGATTGTTTTCTTTTTCATTTAAATACTGCTGTCTAATTTTATCAGTTGACCTCAGACAAACTTAAACACTTCATAGCATACCTAAGGATAACCAGTAATACTAAATGTGTTTGGGTGCAGAATCAGACGGGTGAAGAAAAGCTATGGTTACTTTTGGACATCTAAAGTTTCTGCTAAAATATTCTGAACGTGCGAGTATAGCCAAAGGCTAGCTGTACTTCAGGGATTAAAGCCTTCATGTATTTGTTAAATTTTCATTGCTGTCAGAGATCAACAACTGAATGAAACTGGTCAAAGAATGGACTTTAGTATAGCAAGTTCAGTCTGACTGTAGTGTTCAGTGTCCTCTGAGAATGTGATGGACCCTGGTGAATTTAAACTCACTCACCTTGACTACACAGGTGTTGGGTGAGCTGCACGTTAGCAGAGCAGCCGCAGCAGCTCTGGTCTTCACTGTGTATCCAGACAGAAGGCATTCAGGCGGCATATTAAGCTGAAGGTCATCGCAGTTATGTGCAATAAATAAAGTTCAAAAGTCTAAAAATACGCTATTAGAAATATAGGCTGAAGCCATTTAGCCACTCAGCCACATATGTAGCCAGCATCCATTCCTTTAAACGCACACGTTCTTTGGGGAATAGTGGTTCTCTTTTCTGGCATGCCTAACTTCTGAAGGTGAAAAAAAAATCTCACCCCCACTCCACACTTTTTTTTATTAATCTATGGCAAAACAAAAAGACTCAAAATAAATTTTAGTAAAATAAAGTTCAGCCAGAGTTTTGTAATCAACCAATATGTAAAATACAGAAATGAATGACAGTGGATTTATTAAATGTGCACATAGTTATGGTTAGGTTATTTGGTGATTCAAAGTTGTCCATAGGTGTGAATGTGAGTGTGAATGGTCGTCTGTCTCTCGCCCTATGTCAGCTGGGACAGACTCCAGCCCCCCCGCGACCCTGAAAAGGATAAGCGGAAGTGAATGGATGGATGGATGGAGGGTCAACTTGGCTGAGCACTGATTACAGTTTGAAAAGAGCTTGAATCAGGCTAGAGGAACAGGAGCTTTATGAAATCTGTAACTACTCATTATGAGCTTCCTTTTATATTGCTATGCATGCTAATGAATGTCCAATCTATAGAGCCTCAGAACTAGAGTGAAGCATCTGCATTTTTTTTTAAATGCAGGGTTCTAGCCAACGGTTGATCGCCTGCCTTGTTGAAGCACCATCGCACCAGGCTGAGAATTTCAGCAGTTAGCTACCAGAACAGATCGCTAACGTAACAGTTAGCCAGGACGGAGCGCGGCAACATAGTCTCTTTTACAATTGTGTAAGTGCACTCAGGATATTTTGATTTTTTTTTTTTTTATTTCTATGGATTTCTGAATATGAAACAATAAATTACTATTAAATATAATAATCCCATCAATGTCGCTGAAGAATAAAAAGCAGAATAAAATCATTTCTTAATGTAGGCCTAGTTTTTTTTTTTCCCCAGCTTCCCATCTCGTTCTCTTCCTTAACACAAAGCATAGATAAATCTATACATCCGGCTTCTGCGGCTCCGGCAGACGGAGTGTCGGTGTCATTATTGTGAGCATCAATTGTGAAGTTCAGCGTGAAACAAACTGAGAAAGCCACGGTTTGTGTAACACTAGCAGTGGTCTGGACAGAAGCAATCAGCTGTATACAACAGTTAGTGTAGACCAGTCAGGGTCAGGGTGTCGTCACTGAACAGGAGGATTACTCTTCGATTTGTGCACTGATGCTCAGGGATGCTGGAAAGGCAAAAATCAATGATTCAGAAATAAAGATGCAAATATTAAAAACAATAATGCTGCTCCTCGTGGGTCTTTGGAATCTGCTAAATAAACCTTTCCATATTTAGTGGACGTGCAGCTGCAGAGTTTCATCCTACCAAGATTGAAATCTAATTACAACATTTTAGAACTTAATGATGGAAACTGCTTTTGCTTCCTCACATTTCCATTTTAATTTTCCAGGTGCAGCTTTCATCCATGAGGCAGGCTCAGGTGTATGCTCAGAATAGCCCAGTGCTCAGAAATCCATGTCAAGCAAAATAATCCCATTTACTTCATTAAAATTAAATTTTATGGCTTCATAATCAAAGCTTTCCCACTAACTTGATGTGATCTGAGCCAAGTCAAGCAGCTCATTGTGTTCTCAGACACAGTGAGCTGTTTTGCTTGGTATTTTCCCATAATCTGTTTGTTGAAGGATTTGGATTTTTGGTATGAGTACGAATGACTGATACAAATAATGATGATGAACATGATCATAATTAGTATACACACACTGGACATTTCATTAGATGCACCTGCTCGACTGCTCATTAATGCTAATATCTACTCAGGCAATCACGTGGCTGCAACTCAATGCATTTAGGCATGTAGACGTGGTCAGGATGACCGTCTGTAGTTCAACAGAAGCATCAAAATGGGGAAGACTGCTGATCTGCTGGGATTTTCCCCACACAATCCTCTCTATGATGGTTGTGTGATGATCTAAAAAAAGAGAGAAAATATCCAGTGAGTGGCAGTTTTCTGTGTTGTTGATGCCAGATGTGACAGAATGGACAGACTGCTGCAAGCTGACAGGAAGGAACTCAGATAACCACTCATTACAGCCAAAGTATGCAGAAGAGCATCTCTGAATGCACAACATGTAGAACCTTGAAGCAGATTGGCTACAGCAGCAGAAGACCAGTGCCGGTCCCATTAGCTAAGAACAGGAAACTGAGTATACAACACTGGCTCACCAAGATTAAACAATAGAAGATTGGGCAAGTGTTGCTTGGATTGATGAGCCCCCATTTCTGCTGATATTCAGATGGTAGGGTCAAACAACATGAAAGCATGGATCCATACTGCCTTGTATCAACAGTTCAGCCTGCTGTTGGTGCTTTAGTGGTGTGAGAGATGTTTTCTTGGGCACTTTAGTACCAAATGGGCTTCATTTAAATGCCATAGTCTGAGTATTGTTGCTGACCAAGTCCATCCTTTTATGACCGCAGTGTGCCCATCTTCTGATGGCTGCTTCCAGCAGGTTACGCAACATGTCACAAAACTCAAACCATCTCAAACGGATTTCTTGATCATGACAGTGAGTTCACTGCACTTAAATGACCTCCACAGTCACCAGATCTCAGTCCAATAGGGTGCCTTTGGGATGTGGTGTAAGGCAAGATCCTAATCATGGATGTGCAGCTGACTAATCTCCAACAGCTGTGTGATGCCATCATGTCAACATGGTCCAAAATCTCTGAGGAATATTTCCAACACCCTGCTCAGTCGATGCCACAAAGAATTAGGCTCTGAAGTCAAAAAATGCTCCAACACAGTAACAGAAATCTTTACCAAATAAAGTGGCCAGGAATTGCACATATGAAAGTATTGTGTTTAAATTAACAATCAGAGATAACAGAATGTATCCGCACATTCTTTTAATAAATGTTTTGTATTTTTCTCCACTTTCTGAGTATTATTGTTATTATTTTAACTTTTTCTATTTTTCTTTGTGCTTAATATTCTTATCAATATATGGTAGCAATTTGGAGACAACATTATATAAAGTGGTACCTGTATGTGAAATCTCTGGGTCCTTTGGGGTTAATTGAGTTTTCAGCACTGCACACTAAAACCATGCACACTTTAAAGAGTCTGTCAAATGAAAACTCTCTTAAAGTTCTTATCTTGTGTTGTTTAAATAATTTTAGGCATAATCATTAATCTGCTATCGCTGCTGCTGCTAAAATTTAGTCAACAAATTATCACAAGCAGTTCGTATCACAATAAAATCCATTCAAAATGATTAAAAGAGCAAATCTACACTTTTCTAAAACAGTTAGACCAAAATATCGTGCTTGATAATAAAAGGGTATCATCTGTACTTTGCAACACTAGATTTATTTGCAGACCTTTGAGGGACTGCAGTCAGTCCAGGTTGGACTAATTGTTTGGGGGAGAGTTACCTGGCAACCTGTGCACTCATCTTGCGACACCCAAATTAGTCACCCAGAAATTGTGGCTTTTGCACACACAACCTCTGGTTGATCAGTTCTTCACTGGAACTAATTGCACTTGGAGTAGCCAGCTATTTTTGACTGTCATAAGAGGCTTAAACATGTTTTCTTGGCCAGCAGATGGCAGCGACTCTGGCTGCAAAAAGATATCTGATCGTATACAAGTTTGAGTAAAGATACCCTTATGCTCACTTGATTTGCACATGCTGTCATTGTGCCCCTGGGCAAGACACTTAACCCACATTGCCTAAATGTGAATATTATTGTGTGGTTGGTGTTTGGTGGTGGTCAGAGGAGCTGTAGATACAAATAGTCAGCCAAGCTTCTGTCACACTGCCCCAGGGCAGCTGTGGCTACATTAATAGCTTACCACCAAGTATGATTGATGTGTGAATGTATAGTGTATGGAATTGTAAAGCGTCTTTGAGTACCTTGGAAAGCACTATATAAGTCTAAGACATTATTATTATAATAATTATTATTTAATACATGAAGTACCACATAAAGTAAAAAAATATGATAAAGCAGCATATACTTTTTGCCGTGGCTGCGGTGTGATTGAGAAGCCACTAACAGATGGACAAGCAATATCCTGTTTTTTCTTCAAACCCATTTGTTTAACCCATTTCTTTTTTTTTCTTTTTAAAAAGATAAATTAAGTTTTACACCCTTTTTCCCCCAAGGTCAAGGTAAAGCTAGCTGGTCAGTGCTATATTATGGTCATGCCTGGTTTCAAGACCAGGACTGTGGTCAAAATGCGATACAACCCCAAAGCTGGTTGAGATTCTGTGAGACTTCCAGGTGCAGACAGAAAAACTGGTGATGGCTAACCCACTGGACATCGTAGTGGTGGACAAACAGAGTAAGAAAGTCATAGTGGAAGACATTGCAATACCATCAAGAAGAAGGAACCCAAGAAGCTTGATAAATATGAAGGGCTCAGAGAGGAGCTAGAGAGGATGTGGAAGGTGAAGGTAACAGTGGTCCCCGTGGTAATTGGATCACTCAGGGAAGAGACCCCCAGATTGGGAGAGGGGCTCCAGCAGATTCCAGGAACAACATCCAAGATCTCTGTCCAGAAGAGTGCAGCCCTGGGAACAGCTAAGACATTGTACTGGACCCTCAAGATCCCAGGCTTCAAAACCCGCCCCACAGAGGATGATTTAACTGCATTTGGAACAGTTTTATTTAGGTACAATCTGTTTTTTGGATTTGAGTTGGGAAAAATCTATGTCTGCATTTCCTAGAGTGTGTGGTGAAGGACTAGCATTTTCATTTTCTCTTGATAACGGCGCAAAATTGTTCTGGTTCTTAATATTAACCAAATGCTACATATTCTGTTTCAAAAACCGGAAGCTAAAGATGCTTTACCGACTAATTTGGCTCCAGACTTTAAAATGTGACAGCCTTTTTTCCTTTTCTAGTAGGATCTATTGTTACTAAACCTGTTTGAAGCCAGAAGGGGAAAATAACTGAGTTCAAATGTAGCTGAGGTTTGGAGACAAACGACCGTGGGGAGATGTGAATCCACAGTGTCTCACAGAGCTCTTGTGTTAGAAAATGAAATGTCCCGGGAGAAACTGTTCACCACACCACAGAGTCATTAATTCTGTATCATGACCTGCCTGTCTGCTGGCAGCAGCCGGGCAATGTGTATCCTGTGGCATCATTAGATTAGGAGTCAGATCAGAACAGCAACAAATAACACAAAGCTGGTGCTGTGGGATGAGATCAGATGGGAGGTAACGCACAGTGTGTGTAAACCAAAGGGGTGATTTCATGAACAAAGAAAAAAAAAATAGGCATAATAAAATTAGCTGACCTGTAGCATTATTTTCCAGAGTCTGATGTGATCTCTGAACAGTGTTCTTACACTGCCTTTCATTTTGCAGTGTTTACAACTGCACAATTAGAATTTCAGGCACTGACTAGTTTAAATCACAATTACAGAGACAGCTACACAAGTGAGTCGCATTAAGTTAAATACCAATTAGCAGTATGTGCCAGTTTTAATAGAGCTCTGACAATTAGCATTTTTATGTGTGTTTCCAAGGCATAAAAAGACAACTTACAGAAGTCACTGCCAATCTCTGGCTAATTAGTTCCAAACTTCTGCAGTCTAGCAAGAAGTGAAAGCTCAGTAATCATAAGGAATGTTATTAGGGCAAAGAATTTATGGGAACTGCTAAGGTGGACCCTTGCCAGAGTGACTGACCAAGTGACTAAAAAAAAAAAAAACACAGTGGACCTAAACTGACTATAAAGTTTTATTGTTCACTCTCAGTACATAAAGCTCCTCCTGACCAGTGGGAAAAAGCTAAATTCACTTCAGCAGCAACATGTCAGCAGCATCCAAGCTGTTCAATCAGTGCAAACTCTGACCTTTGTTTGGTCATTCCAAAACTGTTTGCATCAGACTGACTGATATCAGAAATCCTAACACAACTATTGCTCCGGTAAAAGCAGAACTCTCAGAGGGAAACCACACAGTCTGTAGAAACAGCTCCTTCCATGGTAACCAAAGGACAGTTCTCTATTTTAGACTTTGGCTTTACACTTGGTGTCAAAATTTTATTACTACTAATAATCAAAGAATCATTTGTAGTACTCAAAGGATTATTAGTATATTTTGATTTTTCCATATTCTTTATAAATGTGACAAACAGTAATACAACTAAATGTCCTAAATAAAGTCCTAAATGTATAAAAAGAAGACCCAGTCAAGGCAGACAAAATAATCCAATGGGTCAGTGGTTCCTGTGCAGCAATAACGGCATCTGCGTGTTTCCAGGAACTGTTGAGCAGTCTTGCACTTTGAATTAAAGGAATTTTAGACCATTCTTTTATACAAAATAACTTCAAATGTGGGACAGCCATTCTCCCTGTCATAACTTCTATTTTCAGTACCATGCAAAAGTCTTGAGCTATCCCTCTTTTCTTTATATTTTGCTTCAAAGGAGTCAGACTCATAATTTTTTTTAAAAAGTAGTCTTCTTTTGACATTGGCTGTTTTTTTCACTCATTTTCAGTTGAGTCCTTGTACCTGACCATTTTCTTGAACCACTTAAAACTGACCTATGAATAGTTCAAGCATTAAAAAGGCACTTAACTCAAGGGATGAACCAGTGTTGTGCACATTACAGAGAACTTGGCAAAGAACCAATTTTACATTGTATCTTTGGGCATGCTTGTCACAAAAAAATAAAAAGACCCAAAACACATTTGTTCCCAGTTCTTCAGTTGAATCTACAAAAAAAAATGCCATCAATAAAACGGTGTGAAAGGCAGAAAATACTATTTTTGCACCAACAAGGTGATTCCCAAAGAGCTTATCATGGCATGGTGCAGTGTGTCCTTAAAACATTTGAGGAAACTGGACGAGTGGAAGACAAAATAAGTGGCAGGTCTATAAAACTATCTACAACAGATAAACAGTATAATCATTCAAAAACTTTTAAATTCCAATAGAGACCAGACACAGGGCACGAGAGATGCATCTGGACCTTCACTTGACCCATCACCTGCTCACCAAAGCCTCATCAGAAATGGTCTCAGGAGAAGGGTGGCTGTCAAGAAGCCATTCTTTAGGAGGGGAAACAGGGAGAAAAGGCTAAAAATTACACAAAGACTGGACTGTAAGTCAGTGGCAACAGGTACAGTATGATGGAGTGATGAATCCGCATTCGAAATATTTGGTTCAATTTTTTTAGCCCTAAGTACGTACAACAGTGAGTGTCTACAGCCATCTGTAAAACATGGTGGAGGCTCCATCATGGGTTGGGGCTGCATTTTAGGCAGTCATGCTGAGTATTGACAACAGGTTTATTTTTTCAGAATGACAGTGATCGTGATCCCAAACACACCGTAAATTCACTCAAAGCAAACCTGGTTTAAAAAATGCACAATGGACCACTTTCAGCCATGGATTGGCCTCCCGAGAGCTCAGACCTGAAGATTGTTGAAGCAGTGTGAGATCCTCCTGACAGAGAACAAAACAAAAGGCAGCCAACATCCAAAGAAGAGCTTTGGATCTCCTTCAAGAAGTCTGGAAAATTATTCCTGAAAAATTACAGGTTGTGTTGAAGAGTAAAGGTGGTCATACCAAATTATTGACTTTGAAGCTCATTAGAAATGTACAAGCTGTTTTTGTTTTTTGCTATATTTCATGTATGTTTGCACATGTTTCACTAAATTATTGCACCCTTTTCACATTTGAGTTGCTCAAAACTTTTGCACAGTGACATAAAACTTTTTCACAGTTGTCCTGACAGTTTCTTTAGAATTTGCTGGTGTGAGCAAATATTGTAGTAAAATTTTTGAAAAAGACATTACTTTCCAATAATCAAGCTTGTGGCCCTAAACCAAGGTCATACAGTTCCAAAGAAAAAAAGGTCACGCTTACACAAATTTTCAGGTAAAAGTTATTGTTAATATTGTTAATAAACATATTGCTAATAAACATGAAAACGTAATTGGATAATGATTAATTTCTAATTAATGCAAAAATATAAAAACTTTTTGCAGACATCTGTGTGAGTTAAAAGCGTGCATTCATACAAAAAACAAAAGAGAAAGTGAGTTATATACAGACTCATTTATTAGAGCTGATTTGTAAAAATATTGCAGTATGTCACAATCACAAGTGGAGATTTAAACTGCTCCACAAATGAGTCAATTACTCCAGAATATCTGTAATATTTCGCAGCCCAGAACTGTGAATAGCAGTAAAAACCACTCAGATTTCTCAGAGTATCTCCTGCATGTGCTCTGCCTCCCATTAGCACAGCAGCAGCAACCACTGAAACCTATTACTTCTAAAAATGCAGCAAAATAGACCTCAGCAGACATATTGTTACTCAAAACCTAAGCCTTTCAAACCACTGGTTGCCGGTTCATTGCCTCAGTGCCTTCCGGCAATTGAAAGAGCACAAAAAGATTTGATCAGCTCCTGGGAGTTGAGCAGCAGTGCTGAAAATGTGAGCGTGTCTGTCAGAGAAACAGGAGCTGGTTTTTGTTTTGCTTCCCAAGTTACGTGTGAGCAGTGCGATCATTCTAGTACTGCCTCATCTTCACACTGGCATCTTAAACAGGACTAATCATGTACATCGCATGGACTTTCTGGTTTGCTGTAAATGCAGATTTTAAGAGCAGAAACTCATCTGCCTGCAAGATTATGTCTCCTCTTCCACAGCAAAATCTCTGACTCTGACATCAAGCTAAATTTCCTTTCCCCCTCCCTTTCCTTACCACTCTAGCCGGAGGCTAAAGGAACCAAAACTCACTTTTATTAAGGCAGGTTTGAGAATAATTTAAGCATAACAAATAGGTCCTGATCTGGTTTGGATGTTCATTCAAGTGGGATGAAATTTACATTTTAAATTCAAAGGTTTCAGAATCATGGATTTTCACCTGTGATGTGCATCATTTGTGTCTCTCGAAGATGTTTCTGTGAGACAATGACTGATGTGAAGTCTCAGCTTCAACTCAGCTTCAGCTTAGAGGCTCTAATGACTCACTGATATCATCACTTAAGGGTCATCCACACAGGAAGTGATTTGCTTGTCAAAGATTGGCTACTAGTGGTTACCGAGGTAATACTCTGAAATATTTGCTGTGCTGTTGTAATTCAATCAGCGGTATTCTTCGCTCACTGTCCACTTTGCACCATCAGTGACTATTTCAAAAGTCATTGCACAAAGTCACTTTCACCACATTACCAGTGCTAGCCGGTACCATAGCAATTACCATAAACAAAATGGCTACAATGTCAGTTCCTTCAATTAGTATTGCATAATTGGTCTCACTGTATGATAAGCTTGTGAATCCTAATAATGTGAAGTTCCCTTTTCTTTCCATTCACCCAACACTGAATGAAAACTGTAATGCAGTATATTTAGAGGAGACAACCTTTAGAACTGAACTACTGAGCTGGACGAACTGCCAAAATCTCAACGTCCTTTGACTGAGACTGGCTTCAAAAATGAGACCGTCCCCACAGACTGCCATTTTAAAATGTCCAGGAGAAATAAACTAAAAATAAATTTTTACAGCCTGCTACAATTTATTTATTTTTTACTCTTGATAACTGTTTTCTAAAAATTCTAACAATTTTAATATATCTCAGATTTTTAAATTCTGTTAAGGCTTAAAGTTATGCATGATTAATGGCATGGATGCTTTAAATGAAAACTGCTTATACAGACCATCTGCCAGGCTTCACTGTAGTTACTGAACTGGACCTCTCAACTGTGCTTGTTGTGTTGGAGCCTTTTGGGCCATTTTAGTGCAATTAGCTGACAAATACTATGGTTTGCTGGTTAATTGTACAAGCACACTCTGCAGAAGTCCAGTTTTTTCTGGGTGAGCAAAAGTCATGAATTATTTTTATTTATATTAGCATTAATTAGCAGGTATGTGTACCTCTCAAATGCACACGTGCAGTCTATGGATGCAACATGCAAGCGACTTAGCATTCCACCCATTCATCTAAATATGCCACATTTGTAGTCTACACACCAATGAGTGATATCACAGTCACATTTAATATACAGCCTATAAACATGATCCACAAGTGATAAAAGTGGATACAGTTTATCCTCTAAAGTATCGTTTTCAACCTTTTCCCACTAAAATTGCTGAATGTTCAAACACTGCCTGGTATAATTTTCCAACTGATCGTTAGCCATCAGTTTCTGAATAACTTTAATATTCATAAAGAACATCTGAAAAAAAAGAATCTTGGCAATTCATGACTGCTTTCGGGGCTGCCTTTCATCTGACTGGCAGTATGAAAATAAACTATAATAAACACCAACTGTATTCATTGTTACATTCAAAGAAAGTGTCGAGGCTTCCGCCGCTCAGGAGGAAGATAAAGTAGACTGACAGTCACAATGATGTGATGAAAGACGGTAAAAACAAGCAACTGCAGCGACTGGCAAACAACAATAACAGCAACATAGATGCTCCATGCATTTTTTTTTTCCTTCAGATTTCTCCCCCTGACTTTATAATGATTGAAGAGTGCAGATGCGCCGAGGGAAAAGGCAAGATTAAGCAGTGCCAACAAAGACTGATTGCCTGCATAGAAATGTCACCAAGAGTCATTTCTGAGAGGAATCACAGCAAGAAGTGACTAATTCAAAAGGCAGGTTTCTGATGAAAAAGGGTCTCTCTCTCCCAGCTGACAATAAAAGAACTGACAAAGAACATGAGCGAGGGAGAATCGGTGAAGAAGAAAATGTCTATTGGGAGGTAGGAGGTTAAAGGAAAAGGACTCCCCTCACTCTAATGGCATCCATGTTTTACTTTTTGGAAACATAATAAAGAATCATAATCATGCAAAAATTGGTGCTGATTTAACTTGAGCTCTACAGCAGTCAGTGTAGTAACAGTTGCACCATAACCAGGTGCAGAAGTGTAGACCAGAGAAAATGAAAAAATGAAACTTTAACAACAAAATAAACTCAACTCATCCAACTGAAGGAATATGCAAACAGCCACTGTACACATTATTTGATCCTTTACCCCACAGCTGCACTTTTGCTCTTTTTTTAAGGAATTTATATATTTTTATTTGAGGCCCGGCCTCCAGATGCTGCTGGTGGTTTGTTCATTTCGCACGACACGAGCAGGTTACAGACTTCAGTTTTTCCACCAGAGTGCAGCAATTTGTGACATTGCCATTTTAAACTGTCTGCCCTTTTTAGTCTAATTTTGTCCAGAGTCACTCATTAATATTTTAATATGTTTTACACTTAATAGGTACATAAAAAGGTACTAAACCAAAGAGTGCTTCTCACCACATTTAAAAATCCATTCAAACTCATGTAAAAAGGCTTCAATCAATTATGTATAACAGAAAAGTCCTTCAAGAAGTAAGAGCCGGTCCCAGCGTCCGCACTAACAGGCAGGCATTTTCCTGCTAATAGGGCTCAGCGTGCAGAGCTCTCTGCTAGACATTTTGAACCCTTTAGAAACACATTTTATAAGTCTGCATTTCTGCAGACAATACAAGAGTGTTACAGGTACCTTAAAAATCACAAATCAGAAAATGATTGGTATGTGAGGATCAACATATTTATGAGAAATCTGAGGAATGCTGCATTTTTTGTGTTGCACGGCAATCTTTTTTGTTGTTGTTGTAATTTTACCTAATCGTGACGCTTTGAAAATGTTCTTTGACCACAAACAAATATATGTCAGAAAGTGCTTTCCAATTCTTTTCCATGCTGTTATGAGCCCTCATTAACTCACGCACTCGAGCGCTACAGGCACACATACACACACACACACACACACAAAAGTGATTTCACTTAAGTCAGGGTCAAAGCCTCAGCATTCAGCAACCATTTTGATACTGATAACAGCTTAAAGAACTCTGGTGTCTGATTTAGAAGCTGTTGTGAACCTGTTGTGGGGTAGTTAGAGACAGTCTTTGAAATTTTCAAATTCTTATAATCAGGACTCTAAGGCTACGTTCACACTGCAGCCTGAAATGACCCAAATCTGATTTTTTTTTTGCTCTTAAATTCGATAATTATCTGATGTTTTCAAATGTGACCTGTGTCTGTACAGCCAAGTCACATTCATCCGACCTGCACGTCGCTGATACTCAAACCCTTTTCAGCTTCCTGATCCATGTTTACTTCCGCACACACTGAGCACGCTCGCTATGTGTGACATTATTCCATCCTCGACTGGGCATGTGGGACACTTTTAGGTTGTTTGGAGATCACATTCAAGTCACATATATTTGGAAATGTGAACGACCAGGCAGAAAAAAAAAAATCGGATTTCACAAAAAAAATCAGATTTGAGCATTAAGGCCTGCATTTCCTTTTGTGTCTCTACCTGAGACAAGTGCTTCACTCAAAAAAGTTTGATGCACCTGCCATTAATTTTGTGTAAAGTTTCAGGAATATATAGAGTACCAATTTCTCTATTATAGTATCCTTAGTGTCGATAAATTATTGACCAAATTAGGTACTATGTACCAGTCCAAAGTGCTTTTTACTAAGAGCCTCATACATCCAATCACAAACACATTCATACAGCACTTTTACTCTATGCCTAAGTGCTTTGTCTAACATTCACACACAGACTCACACTCTGATGGATGTATCAGGAGAAACTCAGGGTTCTGCATCGTGTCCAAAGATGCTTTGACGCGTAGACTGGAGGAGCCAGGGATCAACCTGCTGCGCTCCTGATTAGGAGATGACCCCTGCCATTCCCAGCTGCCCAACTGCCCAGATCCCAACAAACTGAATGTGGGGCAAAGAGTGAGTTAGTGTGGTTCAGTTTAGGATATGTTACTGAGAGGTCATTTTAG
The DNA here is from genome assembly GCA_015108635.1 of Andinoacara biseriatus. Taxonomy (NCBI): domain Eukaryota; kingdom Metazoa; phylum Chordata; class Actinopteri; order Cichliformes; family Cichlidae; genus Andinoacara; species Andinoacara biseriatus. Next base: position 30,496 of record VUQJ01025558.1, read on the forward strand.
ATTTCGATATTGATTTTGAGCTAAAGGAAGTAAAGGAGAAAGAAAATTTGGTTACAGGTAGATATTCGTCATGATCCTGGGCCGGTGGCCCAGTGTTTTGTGTTTTGGTTATGTTTTGTTTCATCTTTGATTTTGTGATTTCCTGTTGTGTGTAGTTCTGTGTTCTCTGGGTTTTGTAGTTTTCTAGTTCGTTTTGGTTTTTGTTATTCATCTTAGTTCTGGCTTTATTAGTTGTGGTTTTACTTCCCTTTGTTCATGTCGCCCGAGTATCTGTTTGTCTATTTCCCTGTGCCTTGGTCCCTGGTAATGTTCCTCTGTGCCAGCCACTTGTGTTAAGTCTGCGTGCACTCTGTTAGGTGTTTCCTGTTTTTATTTTGATAGTCTTGTGTTCCCGGTGTGTTGTGTCTAGTTTTGCGTCCTGTGTTTCATTAGTATAATTTGGTTCACCTGTTCTCCCCAGCTGTTTCCTGTTTTCCCTCGTCATCCCCAGTGTATTTATTGTCTGCGTTTCCCTCTGTTCCCTGTTGTGTCCTCCCTCATGGAGGTGTGGTTTTTGATCCTGTTTGCCACCAGTGGCCTTCTCAGTTTTGTCTGTTTGGATTCCGTTTGCAATAAAGTCGCCTTTTAAGTTTAGTCTGTCTCAGGAGTTCTGCATTTGGGTCCACCCTGCTCGCCATACCGCTCACACATGACAATATTAACTGTTTCTTGTGGTATTATTTTTTGTAAACACCTTTTACATTTTAGTAGGGATCCATCCAAAGGTCAGCACATCTCTTTCAGAGCCACAGATTTCTTGTGTTTTTATGCCAACATTTGCAAACTTGAGCCAATCAAAATGTGTCTAAATATGAGGGATGGTATAAAAAGGACAAACGGGCTGTGCAGTCCCACATAAAGCGAGCCACCTGCTACCACATAATCAACACTAGCAATGTGTGAATCAAGTCATGCCAACATTTAAGTCTGCTTTAATGAATGTAATTTATTAGGAAGGACTTTATTATCATGGACTTAGTATTAATTTAAAGTTAATTTCTCCTTTAAAAAAAACTCGTACATCAGTCACTTAAAAAGTAAATATGGAAAGCTGCTCTAATTTTCACTTGAGGCAGATTAGAGCTTGTTAAAAAGTCGAATTTGAAGTGACATGAGTCCAAAAAGTCCTTATCACCTCCATGTTTGTGCACTACTTTGAGTAGAATGTCCTAAGATAATTCACTTCACCAAAAAAATGACACTACTTAGAATTCAAAAGGCCAGCACCAGCTGATAAATCCCCCTCTTATCACTTGTCCGGGATGTAACAGAAATGAACTGTATTCAATTATTCTGCCTCTTTTTTTTTTTTTTTTTTTTTTGAAAAAATTTTAGCA
>VUQJ01025566.1:19381-31308 GCA_015108635.1 Andinoacara biseriatus
TTAAATGTCTTGAACTTGCTATTTTCATGTTAAAACTATGAGGTAAGGAAGAAACTGAAAATCTATTAAACTTGCATAGCCTCTGGTGCATGCTTCCTCTGTACCCTGGCCCAGAAGTTTGAATTAAGAACAGGAAATGTAAAATAAGCCTGCTTAATCTCTTCAAGTTCCTATATCTGTGCCTGAGCATTTAGAATCTAATATGTCCCCTGCCTCTCTTAGAGTTGCGCTTTAAAGTAGCTCTCCAAAGTTTGACACTGGGAGGTTTAACTATGACTGGGAGAGCCATGTTGTTCTTCCCCAAAGCCGTGCTGCTGTGAGGTGAGTGTCACAGACAGAATTGTTCATTAGTAGTCAGTGACTACACACCAAAGGATTATGATGAGAGATTGAAAAAAAAAATAGCAGGAGGAGAAGAGGGTGAAGAGAACCGTAGTCATGGCAATATCTATGAAAACTATGAAAATAAGCTAATTTTCAAGGGAAAAAGACTCATGGTGTGACAGTAGATCCTGTAAGAATGAGGTCTGGGTTGAAGGACTAGTTACATTTGCAAGTTACACTTTTACTAACTGTAGGTACTGTAGCCGAACTACAACCATGACCACCTCCTAAGCTTATGTACGTGGCATGTAGCAACAGTTACCCCAACACAAACTACAATGTTTCTCCAAAAGAAAATCACAGCTTGGCAACTTATCAAAAACAGATGCAAGTGATTAAATTTGTCATTTAGAAGTTGCTTACAGCATAGCAGCAATATCAGCTTGCATGTATTTACGCTACAGGTAATTTATTATTTATTACATTTGCAAGTGAAGAAAATTTGTCAAGATTTCTTTTCTAATGTTTGCTCAGTTGAGATGACTCCTATTTGCTTATTCACTTAGCAGTAAATTGTAGCCAACATGTCACAGCACCATAATTTGGCTTTTATACTTAATTGTCACATATTTGGAGTTGCGTCAGGAAGGGCATCCACGTAAAACTCTGCTAAATCAAATATGAAGCACTACTTGCACCACGGACATGTGGCATATATGGTCGCCTGCTCACCCAGTGAGCCACCCTGATGCCCAAGCCATTTGTTTAAGGTTGCTACAAAGTCCATAAGAAAGAAAATCTGAAAGGGAAGCAAATGAAGTATAATAGCACAATATAAAAGTCAGGGAAACAGTTTGACAGAGCAAGTGACAAAGGGGGAACTGAAGCTATATATACTAGGATTAATCAGGGGAAGAGAACATAGCTGGGGGGAAATGGGGCACAGGTGAACAAAATCTAGACAAGACAGAGAGAAGTAAAACAAAATACAAAGCACAAGAGAGAAAGAACTACCAAAATGCAGACGGAGGGCACACAATTTCGTCTGACTGAGGCTGCGCAGGGCACTTTGACCACACTGGCTCATGATCTAGCAGCTTAGGCTCAGGACAAGCAGGAGACTCAGGTTGCTTGGAATGATCAGAGGTACAATACCAGTGAAAAGTTTGGACACACTTTCCCATTCTTATGAATGGGTAATGCACAGTCTCTGAGGCAGCCTGCACAGGCTCACTTGGTACTGACAAAGCCTCTGGGGAGACCCCAGGTGGAGCTACAGTCACTGGCTGGGACCTGGTGTCAGCAGACTTGGCGGACAAGCTGACTCTGGCTGGGGTCTGGCATTGGCGGATTTGGGTCTGGATTACCAGGTCCTTAATCCAGTGTGGAATAAAAGTGGAAGAAGAAACATTATGATTACTCATGCTCAGAGCACTCCAGCTGATCCTCCACGTCGGAATCTGCTGGATCCTTTTTTCTTTTTTTCTTGTGTTGTGAGCACTGTTATATTAAACATTTAAGTTTAACACTCTCACTCTCAATGGACAGTTATTTCTTCCCCCTTCTATAAGCACAATCACTTCCAGGTGCCCTTGGTTATCGTACATGGACATATATGGGCACGCTTGTATCGCATGATTTATATTTACTCGACAAAGTTGAGTGTACAGAACACATTGTCCACATCAGATCTTTTTGGTAAACCACAAGGATCACATACACAGTGTTTGAACATCAGCTTTGCTCCTAACATTATCCAAACATAATTTACTAGAGTGGTGTCCAAATACAACTCGCTGTGGAAACCCTGATCTTTCTGTTGATGTTTTTACTTGTAATTCATTGATCAGCGAATAGTTTCATCTGTGACTTGTATTAATTCTTTGCTTTGACTTTTTTCAAAGAATAGTCAGTGAGTTTGAACAAATCTACAACACGGAGGCAGAACAGGTGCTTAAACAGAATAATCCACATAATGTTACCACAGAGTTAAACATTTTCGCATCATATTCGATATTCAAGGATGTTTCTCTACTTTACTTTCCCACTGAATCTCATCTTGGAATCCGAATATTTGTTACAGACCTTTCAAATGCAACCTTTTGTGTCTCTAGCTGAACAATACAGACAAAGGCACGCTTAAGGTTATCATCTGAATGGGCTGTCGCTTCTCCACGAGGAAGCACCATATGTACTTGAGAGCTTACAAAGAAACAGTGTGAAGTGCGAAGAAAGAAACCATGACAAGCTCATTTCATACTTCTCTGTGCTCTTTGATTATGCACAAGGTCATTAAAAATTCTAGTTGTTCCCGAGGTTTAAAACAGAGTTAGAAGATCGTTATGCATGCCCCACCCTAATTATAGCCTTGTGTGAAATGTTAAAAGCTAGTTTTACTTGGAAAACTGGTAAGATGTTTCTTTTCTCTCTCTTTCTTTTTTATACCAGAAAATAAAATAAAATATAAACACATTTCCAGACAGTGATGCTAACAATGGCACCAGTCAAGTAAATGATGACTGAGCACTGTAGGAAGCAGGTACGATGGGACATAAGGAATACGGAAGGAAAATTTCTAGCAATGGAATCCCAAAGAATTCAATATTTAAATGAGTTTATGTCATCATATAAACACATTACCTTCCATTACAGGTATTTTGCACACACACAAACACACGCATTTGTGTAAAAGGTGCAATAATAATATTTCATCCTCGATCAGTTCCTCCTCAGTTTTTCCATTAAGTTAAAAAGCACCACAGTTTCAATAAAACACATATTCAGGGCCTTGGAACTATCAGAAAATCCAAGAAATACTGCATTTCAACCACTTGCCTGATCACTGACATCAGAATTTCCTAACGCTAACAAAGGTGAGTCGTGCAGCTGGTCCTTTCATGATGGTGAATTGCAGCTATGCAGCCGGCTGCTGCTGCCTGCAGAGAACTCCTGCTGTGAAGGGAAGATCACCGTTTGCTGGCTTTGCATGCTGGTACCGCTGTGTAAAAAGATCAACCCTAATCTGACTGTCATTCACTGCATCAGTCAGTCAGAACGTGCAGTTCATCACGCTGTAGAACACGTAACAGAGCTGAGTGATTTAAAAGCATGTAACTCTGAAATTAGACAGCTTGCAGCAGAGTACAGAGATTTTGGGTGTGATGCTGAAATGATGCACTCATCAAAGCAGTTTTCTAATGTTGATTATGTAGGTTATTATAATATGTTGAAATTTTAGCTTATTTCATATTAAATATTGCCATTAAGTATAGCTGGCCAGATAGTGTTAAATGTACGGGAAAACATGCAAACTCTACACAGAGAAAAACACCTGAAAAAAAAATTAAAAAACTAAAAAAGCACAAGATAAAAAACACAAAGACCAAACATCAGCAGCTTTATCCTGTGAAACCAAGCAGTCAGTAAGACAGACGGATACAAGCAGATAGAAAGCTAAAGGAATAAAAGAAGCCCACAGAGGAGGGAGAGAGAGATGAACAGTGGAGTAAAAAGAAGAAGAGAATAATGCTTTATCTGTGTTCCCAGACCCAAAAATCTCTTCTGGCTCAACATCAAGATAATTGCAGTTGCTGCTGTTTTTTTTTTTTTTTTCCAACCACTGTAACAATTGATTTTATACTTCAATTAATTTATATATTTCCTCTTTGTAATTGCCAGCTCATTCCCACACACCCTCTCTGGTTATCTGTGCACAGAGAGGGTTTGCTTTTGAGCAGAGAGAAGCAGGGAAGTGAAGCTTTGTGTCACACTGCAGCAGTTCACTGGCTGTTGTGTCGGGATGGTGGCAAACGGTTCAGCTTTTGTCTCACGTCGACCAATCCAGGCAAATACTCTGTTCACCTGCTGCCCATTCATAGAGGTCTTCTTGAAACAAATTTTTATTTACAGGTAATAAAATTGGAATCTGAGCAGTCAGCGCGGCAGTGTGGTGGATTACCATGTTTCCTCACAGCAATAAGGTCTTGGGTTTGAATCCACCGTCTGTCTGGAGCCTTTCTGTGTGGAGTTTGTGTATTCTCTCCGGGTACCCCGGCTTCCTCCCACAGTCTAAAGACATGCAGTGAGTGGGGTTAGGTTAACTGGTTGCTCTAAAGTTCCCATAGGTGTGAATGGTTGTCTGTCTCTCTGTATTAACAGACTAGCAGTTTGTCTATGGCGGGCTCTGCCTCTTGCCCTATGGCAGCTAGGTATAGGCTCACACTTATACCTGATTCATTGAAAACATTCTCCCAAGACAATTAGAATTCATCTGTGTCAAAAACACAGCATAGCGGCCTGAGTGTTGCCACCTCCCCACCCTCCAATAACTCAGCACTCAATAGATCACATTCATTCTTTAACATTTTAAAAAGTCAATCTCCGTTTAAGCAAACCAGTTCTCAGGCCCTTTGAGACCTAAGAACAGACTCTACTATTATTGGCAGTAAAGTCAAATCAATCTTTTAAATCATTGATCCAATAAATCATTGATGATTTAAAAGACTTCTCCCCAAAGCACAGCAGAACTGCTGCTTGTGTCACCCAGCATTACAGGATGGCAGCACTTATCCAGTGATGGTGAACATCTGTGATTGGTTGGACTGCAGAGAGAAACCATTAGCAGAGTCGGAAAGCGTCACTTGGTTGTCTGAAAAGCAGTGTTTAGGCTTCTGTCTGTGAAGAATTAATTCTCTAAGGTTGCAAAGTGGAAATTACAAAAGGCAAAACTCATCTCACCTCACGTATAATCTCTGTACTTGTTTTTGATAGACTTATTTTTCCTGTAGTTTTTTATCAACTGAGCCCAAATAAAAGCAACAATAAATCCAGCTTTGATGCTGTTGTGATGGTTTTCTTTGTGAAAAAGCATTTCTGCTTCAAAAGGAGGCTTCAAAGTTAGAGTAGCTGTGTGGTTTAAGGTGCTAGCTTTAAGCTCCTGTCTCTAAGGAGGTGTGGGTTCAAATCCCACCATTGCTGTAGTCTTCAAAGTAAAACATGATACAGGTGGGATTTTTTTTTTTTGCTGTTGTATCTACAGCAACTTCATTCCTAGAGCAACTAGATTTCATTACAAAGAATAAAATACAATAGAATAAAGTTGCACGCCTGCTTAAAATATTACAAAAACATACTGTATATGTGATGCAGCACCTGAAAAGCCGGCCAAAGACGCAGACCAAAGATCCCAGCTGTGCACAAAAACAGCCGAGCAGTGACGCAATCAGGAGCAACCGGACTTTTCAGGATTTCCAGTACTTATCTTAACTTCACTGTGCGCAAATATCTGTCAAAACGATGCCACAAAATCTAATTTATTAAAAAGTTTTTGATGTATAAACTGTAATTTAACAAGGCAGCATTTTGCCTCGAATCCTCGTCTGGTAAACCTCACAGGTGGAAGGGGAAAACTCCCACTCAGCGCAGCCACGCAGTTCTGCTAGTTTGACATCTTCAAGTTAAAAATCATGAAAAAGTATATCTTTTTTTTTTTCTTTTTCTTTTTTTGTTGTTTTTTTTTTGCTGCTGAATTTTGGAAGCATAACCAAGTAAAAAATTTTGGACTTTAGGTTTTCACATGCTGGGTCACACAATGAATTTATTTTCCAGAAAAAAATGAGCTCCTTTTATATTAAAGTACTTGTTTATTTCTAAAAAAAATAAAAAATAAAATATGGCCATAGTTGTTACTTGGAGGAGCAACTGAAGCTAACAGCTGCTCTGTGCACACAGGAAGATATCAGGGCAGGAAGGAGGAGAAACCAAGTGGTTGCAAACGCTATGACTGATGTCCACTAAACATCTGAGCACAACTCACAGGAACAAAACAATAAAAATTAGGAGAGAGTTGTTAAAAAAAAAAGTAATTTTCCATTTAGATCAAGTTTTTTAGTGCCTGCAAGAGCTTTCATTTGAACTACAAATCTGTGATCACCTATGGGTAATGTTACCACCCAAGCTTTTATAGCCAGTAAGCACAGGGACTCCCATATCCTTCACAGACACAGACATCTGAGGCACACCTCCGCTCTTTTTCCTCCTCGTCTCCCTGGTGGTTATCTCCTCCCCCACATTCATCTTCCCATCCTTCTCAAGGCATTTCCCTCTAGACTCTTTTTTTTATTATTATTATTTCTCTCTTTTCCAAACTCTCTCAGGCTGCATGAGCTGGACATTGAAGACCACCTCTCCTCCCACACACGCACACCTTTACTCGGAGCCTACGCACACACAGAGCACGACTCCCTTTCAAGTCTTCTTTTGTATAACAGGAGTGCATTAATATGAATGCGTGTCTCATTATGCCACATTCAAGGTGCACATTCAAAGTTATCTGCCTGCCACTCAAAAGGAACAGATGAAAAACTGCTGCTTAACACTGAACAAGGAAAAATGATCTTAAGTATGGAGGCAAAGGCTACAAGGAAAAAAGAAAGATAAACAAATTGATATCTAAAACTTTCTTTTGCTTATATAAACGGAAAATCCTAGAATAATTTATTTACTAGGATGATTTAATTTTTATTTTTTAATTCCTATCAGCGTGTGAAAACTGGATAAAGCATATCCAGTAGCATGTGTTAGTGTGCTACATCATACATTATGCACCCACCAGCCTTCAGAACTATAAGTTGTGTTATCCTGCTGGAAGCAGCCATCAGAAGATGACTACGCTGACATTAGAAGGTGATTTATATGGTTAGCAACAATACTCAGGAAGGCTTTAGCATGCAAACGATGCTCAGTTGGTACTAAGAGACCCAAAGTGTGCCAAGAAAATATATCCCCCACATCATCACACCACAAGCAGCAGTCTATTGATGCAAGGCGGGCTCCATGCTCCCATGTTATCTGAGCTAAAAATTTGACCCTATTGTCCAAGGGTCACAGCAGAAATCAAGACTCATCAGGCCACGCAGCATTTTTCCAATCTTCTATTGCCCAGTTTTGGTGAGCCCACCCAAATTGTAGCCTCAGTTTCTAGTTCTTGTGTGTGGTCTTCTGCTGCTGGAGTCCATCTTCTCCAAGGTTCAAAATATTGTGCATTCAGAGACGATTATTTGATGTTTTTTAAGTTACTGTTGCTTTCTTGTAAGCAGTCTGGCCATTGTCCTCTGGCATCAACAAGGAATTTTCCCCCAGAGAACTGCTGCTCACTGGATAGCCTCTCTTTTTCTCTGAAAACCCTTGAAATGGTTGTGTGAGAAAATCCCTGAAATACTCAAACCAACCCGTTTGGCACAGACAACAATGCCGTGTTCGAAACCACTTAAATCATCTTTCTTCCCCTTTCTGATGTTCGGTTTAAACAACAGCAGGTCGCAGTGACCATGTCTAAATGTACTGACTTGCACCCAAGTTATTAACCGATTAGATATTTGTGTGTCACCGCAATATACAGTACAGCATTCGCATTACTGCAGATGCTGCACCATCCTGTGAAAATCCTGCTTCCTTCTTTCCTTACTAGTGAACAAGATCCCAAGGTACTTAAACTCCTGCACCTGGGGAAGCAGTTCATTTCCTCACCCTTACTGTAGCTGCAAACCACCCCAGTGCAAGCTAGAGATCATCACTCAATGAAACCAACAGATCCACATCATTGGCAAAATGCAGATGATGACAAGATCCTGAAACCACCTTTTGTGCTGAGAAACTTGTGACAGAGGGCAGCTCTGGCAGAGTCCCACACCCACGAGGAAAAGATCTGACCAAGCCCCCACTACAATTAGGGTTGGGCGGCCTGCAACAATGTGTCAAATGCCACAAATTTCACCACACTATACACACTCTACTATTATGTTTCTAAAAAGCTCAGTACATGGTCCAGAAAGTAGTTCTTAATAATGACACCTGTAGCCATCAAGTGAACTGCAATCAGCTTTCTGTTGCTAACACTGCTCCTTGGGCAAGCTAGCTAGATACACACTGTGTAGCTAAGTTACAGGTAGCTGGATAACTGCCTCCAAAAGTCAGAATTACTTACACACCTTTGCTTTGTACAGCCATGTAATGCAATGCATTAAAGAACAGCAGTTCACCAGCTGATCTCAGGTGCACATACATAACTGATTAGTTGTATATTTCTAAGGCTATGTAACTACAGTGCCAAATATGCATACATTAGTAAGAGCACACAATCTATGGACTGACTTCATAACGGAATCAAAAGTCCTCCCTCTACTGAGCTTCATCCCCATTTCTGCTTGTCTGAAAGTCTTCTGTGTTTCCTATTCTTTCCACATGGGATGTCGCCCCATCTCACCCTTCCTTAAGTCTTTCCATATTAGGAAGGGAAAGATTATGTATGGAGACACTTTTTTATTTAGTTATTTCTTTTTGTACTTGGCTGTAAACATGTTTTTTTAATGCTGTATAGTTAGAAATTTGGGAGTCTGTGGGAACTGACTCTCTTTTAAAACTGGCCTCAAGTGGCCAGTTGCAACAGTTAAACCAAGAGCACCATAATAGCAACTGCTGGATGTTTGCGTGATATAACTTAAATACAACTAGGCCAAAAGTTAAAAAGGAAATTCAGCCACATAACATTATAATAAAAAAGGTGGCCACACTTTCTAGAAGAAGATCCTAATGAAGGCTGACATAACAAGAAAAGAACTGGACCAAGAATGGGCCCATGTGGCACACCTAAGGTCAAGAGAGCAGGGGAGGGTAAAAACTCAGCAAGTCCACTGCAGAAGATTGTGAAGAAAGCCTGAATGCTGGTGCTACGGGCTTTTATAAAAAAAACCATAATTAATTGTTTAGGTTGACTGAGCGCCTGCTGTTCTGCTGTTTTCCTGTCATGCCCTGTTCAGCATTTGCACTCATACACTGTACGCCTGACAGCACTCCACCACAGTCTGCTACACTCTGCCTTCACTTCATTCCCTTCTTTAGTGCATATTTTCTCCAGCTGGTGCAAAAATCCCAGCCTGGCACATTTCCACTCTTGTGTTCATCTCTCTTACCTGAAGATGACCAGTGCAACCTGCACAATATGCTCCCTGTTAAAACATGTGATGAGGGTGGTTCTGCAACAAAACGTGCAGGGATAATTGCTCCGATTGAAAGCACTCTGCGTCATTAATTACAAGTTGAGGAATGATCAGACCATTGGTTCCAATTTGTCTTCCTGGTTTTGAGGTAATGAGCCTCTTTCTTTATATTGCTCAATTTACGAGTCGCACACAGACTGTACACACGCACACAAACAAACATGACACACACACACACCATTAAGTTAATTAACTAATACATCTTTTCAGAGTCTAGTTGTATCTATCACAGTGGATATAAAGTTACTCACAGGAGACAACAGACAATGACCGGCAACAACAAAGACTTTCCAACAAACCTATCTTGTTTCTAAGGGGAGCAGAGGAGGAGGAGGAGACTGAGGGAATGAGAGAAAATGAGACAGTGGAAACGGACTGAACCGAGCTGCCATACACTATTATGTCTGCAGCGGTTGCAAATCCCAGCTGCTACAGTGGAATGAGACAGATGGGCACAATGCAGAGGTATGGTTGGTAAATGTGTGCGTTCTGGAATAAAGAGAGTTTCAGAAAGAGAACTGTGCTGATTACAGGAATGGAGCCTTGGCTGGGGGTGTTTACGATCAATAAACTCATGGCAAGTCAACTCAATCAATCACCTGGAAAAAAAAAAAAGTTAAGACCAGAGGGAATTATAAAAATGAAAGAAAGGGAGAAAGAGGCATAATAGAAGGAAATAGAAACCACAATCTCCAATCTCATTGTACATCCTGTATAATGACAATAACGGCATTCTATTCTATTCTAAGATTAAAAGAAAATCATGGCTGTATAACACTTTGCGAGTAAATTCAAAAAAATTACCTAGACATTAAACAATTTTTTTGAAAGACAAATTTGTTTTTACATTGAAGTATCTTGCATATATTGCAGCATTTAAATTACAGCGAGAGAGCTTAAAACGAACTTCAGATGTTACCACAGTGCATTCTATGTAAATATGAAGGTAACACACCAGCTTAAACTGAACTATGGACATGATGAACTAACAATTAACTCATTATGACAGAGCATAGAGAATATTTTAGCTAAGATCCACACTTTTCTACGGAAAACCTGGAACTTCCCAGAGAAGCCCATTCTGGATGCAACAACAATAATGGACAAGTAATGACAAAAAAAATCTATTATGAACTTTCCAAAAGGGAAAAAAGACCAATTAATTTTTTTTAAAATTAACGTTTACTGTATGTGATTTAATTATTTGGGGTTTGCAGTGCTGCTTCACTAACTTATGTTGAATAAATATAACCAGTCCTTGCCCACGCCTATTTTGAAGCACAATTTAAAAAAAACACACACACAAAACAATAAAAAGTACAATGGGACTGAGTAAATTTTCATGTCATCAAATACGTTGTGTTTTGATTTATTCAAATGTACCTGCAGACAAACTGAAAACTACTACTACAAACTATAACAGTAGCTACTGTATGCACATTCCACGTCCCAGATGGAATGATTGCGCAGGCGTCTGACCCTTGAACCCAGATATTTTTAGAAAAGCAGACTCACACACTCACACTGCGTAAATGGTCAGGAACTGCTTGCCAGACTCTGTCATGCATGACCAGCTGACTTTATGTTCAGGTCTGCTTGAGGTCCTGTGGGAACCCACAAACAGGAAGATGAAACCTGTGGAAAATCCACTTGCCTTTACAAGTTCGTTCTGACAGTCATCTCAAGCTAAAAGAAGAATTTGAGCTGAGTTTGACTTTTGTCAAACATCATGGGGGGCGGCAGTCTTCCAAAGCTCCCAGGACAGTTTCTCAGGACAAGGATGAGGACTTTTTTGTGTGTGGGGAAACATTCAGCTCATCATTGCCTGGGGGAAAATGAGCCGGTGACTCTTTTGTCCACAAAAATGGCATCACTCATGGATGCTCAGTCTTCTTACCTCATTTCTGTGGATATGTGGTGACAGATTTCTGCCTTAAGACTGAGAATGTTAAATTCAAATCTGGAAACAACAAAGAGAAGGAAACCTGGGAGAAATATGATCTGTCTTCTTCCCTGTTAGTAGTCTCATTGCAGCGTTTTGAGGGAACTGAATGCTTTTCAGGGAGCTTTCAGTTATGTGACAATAAAGAAATGCAGTCTATGAGGTTACTGACTGGGTTTTCAGCGGAATGTTCCTAAACAAAAACCTTGCTTCATGTAAACAGGAATTTTTGAGCTTTGCTGTATTTCTCTGAGCACACATTTCCTCATTTCTCCCTTTCTGTAATAACACTTTGGAAAGTCACGCTGCACGGAGGAACTAGCTGTTCATGTTTGCACTCATGAATGCCGCTTGATTATTTCTGATAGAGGAGAAAGCGTCTGAACATGGCGGTTACTAGAAGTAAGCAGTGGCCTTTTGAATGATCATAGGCATCAGAGATGCTACTGTGTTAAAACTGATGCCCTGCTTGATAAAGCTTGCTGCTTCTAGCACTGTCTCACAGTTTTTCTCTCAAAAGAAGGTGCTCTGAGTTTTGGCACAAATATACACTCCTCTAATTTGTTTCTATTGATGATGGGGGGGGGGGGGGGGGAAAAAATACC
>VUQJ01025566.1:31328-42036 GCA_015108635.1 Andinoacara biseriatus
TAGGTTGAGAGGGGGGGGGGGGGGGGGGGGGGGGTAAACATTGCATGTAAAGGTAAAAGCTAAAGTTATTTCTGCCATTGTACAGTATTGTGCTTGGTATCAAGGACAGCTCTGGGAACATTGTGTTTCTCTCACAATGCATCAATTTTGAATATTCTCCTCATCAATAGAAACCCAGGCAAAAGACTGGCTGTTGGATTCAAGGACTTTCCCCCTGCTGCAGCAGCAGCGGAGGAGGTGCCGAAGTGCTGCTTTGCTGTTGGAGACGGCGCATATTTATTGACTCTAAAAACAACTATAAAGCACAGCACTGCTGCGTTCCTTTAGACCATTTTGCAATAACACGAGGCAGTAAAATCAAGAGCATCCGCTTTTATTTAGTGAAACGTGGGACCACAGCGGTGCTGCCACTGGTGCCAGAGTCAGTTGGATGATTTCTGTCCTCCTCCCACACAGAGGAGGGAGACAGCAGGTGTTTGTGGGCTTTGGAGGCAAAGTTGCTGATGTACTCTTGTGTAAGCAGAGACAAGTATGCCGCAAGTTTATGAGTATGTTTCCATGCATATTAATGCCCGACATGTGAATCATTCTGGTTCTGATAACATTTGAAGTGTATATTTAGTTTGGACCGTCACCTCGTCAACCACTTTGACTTTTTACCACTCGGCTGGTCAGCTTCTATAGCAACAGATTTATTTCTCTGGGTTACATGATTCCCTGGACTTCACTGCATTTACCACTCTGCCAGATTTGGTTTCATCATTTACCCATTTGTCAGTAAAGGATGCTTAAATAACCAGTTGTTCCCTGCATCAGCAGTTTCTGTATTCAAGATTAATCAAATTATTGTCATATTGTTCATGAAAATATATTTTACCCACTATAAATTGGGTTTTGCCTGTTTGACACACAGATAGCTGGCAGATGATTACCCAGCTTAGCATTAAGACTGGAAGTTGTGATAAAACAGATAATCTGGTATTTTAAATAGTAACATTCAAACATCACTTATAAGCTAATGTCTTGTGTGTTCAGCCTCTACAAAACCAAACTCAGTAAATTTACAGCCATTTCCCAAAATGTCAGCATATTCCCAGAAAAAACATGTTCAGAGACCTTAAACTTTAAGTTTAAATGTCACAGAACTCAGCTAGATTTCTCAGGATACAGTACACCGGGGGTCTTTGGAGAAGGAAGCATACAACATTTGGTTATGGTTGCATGATGTCTATTTCAGACAAGTCTGTCAGATTGCATAGCACATAAATTTAGGCCATTAGGAAGACAAAAGAAGAACGCAAATGCAAAACTGTGGATTCAGATGTTAAGTCTGATAAACCTTTATCATTTTAAAACAGCTGACCTTGAAAAAGCTCTTCATTAATAGATTTAGCAAAAATCAAAGGAACATAATCCCTGATGGGTCTACAGTATAGCTTATGTGAGCGGCCCTTAAAAGGTGAAAAATACTAACAGCATAATTATAAAGAATCAAGAATTTTCATTCTTTCTGCAGTCTGTGTGACTTTTTTCTTAATTTAGACATTGTTACACATTACATTGGCTCATTTAAGCAGGCAGTAGCCAAGTCCAATATCTATTGATTACAAGTCCCAACTGTAAACGCAAAAACCACTTTAACATCACCCAGTGGTTTCTGGAGCTCTCTGATGGCCGGAGTTGAAGGGAGAGGGTGAAATGCTAAGTTATCTCCTAATGCTTGTTTCTGGAGGGTTATCGGGTAGTTGTCACACAGACACGGGCACTAGAATTGAAACTGCAGCATAAAGGTCTTGCAGGGCCTCTACTGCAGGTCATATTATTTGTCAGATAATTGTTTTGAAAATGCTCCTAAAGACACCATTAAGATCCAATTAAGTGACTCCAAATAGATGAGGAGAGATCGAGAAGACAGCAGTTTGCTAAAGCTCCCAGTTTTCATCACACCTCATAATCAAAACGTCCATGCCCCTAAATTTAAGCCTTCCCAGCATCTGAAGGAATGGAAATTCTACCTTGTTATGAAGGGGAAAAGTAGCAGAGACCAAAACTGTTTTTTGAATCAGGCTATTTATTTCATCACTGAATTTGGCATTTTGACTGTGGGAACTGTGACTTGCATAAATAAAGAAAGTGCCGTTTTTGGCACGTCTACACTCTTGGATTTAACACACTGTCCAAAAACATACCCAAATTTAAGATATTACTTCAAGTAAAAACTCATTTTAGCACCAAATACTCATATATTAATTATAATGCTAATTCAGCTAACACCACTAGCTATACACAAGCATCTGAGCCAGTAATTAATAGAAGAGTTAATGGACTGTAATTATTGAGCCAATTTAAAGTACATTACATGATGAAAAGGCGTTATAAAACCCTGTGAAAGTGATTCAGTTTTACTGCGTTTATAAAGAAAATTAAAGGCAATTTTACTCAAAACAACTAAGAATAATTTTCATCTTTATTCAACGTGCTTGAGAAGCATTTCTTTTTTTTTTTACCAACAGCACGTCCGTTGGTTTTATCTGTTGCCATTTAATGTGCAGGACTTTGTCCAGAAGCTTCCCAATGAAGGTCTAATAGAGTGCAAGGATTCCATTGTCAGATAAACTAAGACGGGGGTCTCGATTTTAAAGAGGCTTTTTGTGAGGCCAGATCAGTGCAAAAAGTTGCCTGATGACCTTAACTTCACCCTGGCAAAGGGTTTAAAAGTTGATTTAATGGGGAGGCAGGAAGACTGAAAAGGGATATTACAAGCAAGGCATGTGATGATTCACACACACACACACACACACAATAAAGAATGAAAGTCTTGTAAAGACTCAGGATCCGCAGTGATACCCATTCATCGAAGGTCAGGCCACAGTAGATATGATGGGATTAGATTGAGTATCTTATCTTGCCATGAAAATGTAAGTCTAAAGTAAACTCTTACACAATAGCCTTCCTTACACACACATATCAAATATGCTCGAGCTTTATTGTAGCAACCCACAGATGATGTCCTTTAAATACACATTATATTACAGAACCCTTCCGTACTGGAAGGCATTCAGTCCGGAGCGCTCTAGGATATGAAATTAGGATGTAATATGATTAGGGAAGGATGTTTTACAATATGATTAAATTTGATGGAGTGGGCTCAAGTTAAAAAAAGAGAAGAAGAAGAAGAGGGGGAGGGAGGGAGGAAGGGAAAAGTCTCTTTTCATCCTTACGTTTTTCTGTGCTGTGATGAGATCAGGTTATTCTATTAACGCTTTAGCGATGACAGCTTTACAATGCCGTCTGTTCAAACTCAACTGAAGGCAGGAGATAAGAGTTTCAGCCTGCTGCCGACTGCTGCATCCCTGCCTGGATCGCTCTCTCGCACTCTCTCTTTCTGGTCTCTCTGGTCTCTGATTTGAATGTGGATTTGTAGGCAAGAGTAGGCAAGAGATAAGTAGACTTTTATTTGCGCTCTCTCATTCGCTTTGTCTCTCTCTCTCTCTCCTTGCATGTCTCCTCTTTCCACATTCTTGAGTTCCCATATTCTGTACAATCTGAAAAATGCTCCTATTCAGTCAGCAACCTGCTGCTATATCTTCTGCTAAGTCCTTTGCCTTCACACTCCCTCGTACTGGTTTCTGATTCTCGCCTGGACTGGAAGACAGGAGATAAGAGGTAAGGCCCGACTCCTGCTGCTAGATCCCGGATCACTCGCTTCACTGGATTTCCTCCTGTTTTGCTTTCCTATACAGGAAGTAAAAATAAGATGGCCATGGTGTGTCTTTACCCATATGTTCCCTTCCAGCAAGAAGTACCTTTTATTGTCCCTGTGGTCCAACAGAGACCAATTACAAGTACCTAATTACACCTAATCAGGGCTCCATCACTCACACAGAACATAAAAATTAATGCACCGATTCTTCTGGCTGTCTTTGATGAACCACCATTTCCATACAATAAAAAAGTTGCAAATGAACACGGGGTCAAACTCAGTTCATTGTGGAGACAATAAAAGTTATTGATTCTGAAATTACTGTGTCCAACTCCCAGCTATGTACTAACTCTGCCCCTGTGTATATCACCGAATTACATATTACTGTGTATAATACTGCGCCTCAAACATTCTGGCGCTCAGAGAATGTCACTGCACTTACAACAGACTGCTTAGTGTGTGATGGTGCACCTTAGATACCTGTCTCTGTGTTTTCAGTAACACAGGGACAACTTGCGCAACCGGGCGAAAAACATCACTTTGTTACCGAGGCTGTAACTTATAGTAAGAGTAGGAGAAGTAAAATGGTGGTATTAAGAAATATTGCTCACTCTACTGCATCAATTCAGTTCAGTTTTATTTATATAGCGCCAAATCACAACAAACAGTCACCTCAAGGTACTTTATATTGTATGGTAAAGACCCTACAATAATTACACAGAAAACCCAACAGTCCAAGCATTTTGCGACAGTGGGAAGGAAAAACTCCCTTTTAACAGGAACAAATGTCCGGCAGAACCAGGCTCAGGGAGGGGCAGCCATCTGCTGTAATTTGTTGGAGCTGAGGGGAGAGAGAGAGGGCAAAAGACACACTGTGCTCACATGGATTTAACTCTTCACACGTGGCACCTACATTTATTCATGTTCATGTATTTACAATAATTTATCAAATTTTAATCAAGACCATATATTGGACCTGTGTAAGCTATGTTTACTTGTATGTTAGTCACGGCTAAAGCATATGGACATTGTGCTGAGGCCAGCATGAGCCACTCGCCACTTCTTCTACACATTTTTCCAGCAAGGTCAGGGTGCACTCATACAGCATTTCAATTTGTCACACTGATATGGTTTATGTAACACGGTCAATTCTGTATCTACTCTATCAAACAAACACTTTCTAATGACCTACAAGACTGAACTGGGGCTAAGCAATAAACAAGTATGTGGAGAGAGAGAGGGAGGTGTTTTCTTCCCTCAGGCTAACTCCGTGGAAGTGTTTAAAATGGGCTGTTTTGTTTCTACTTTGCACTCAACATGCTTTCAAGGACATTCACTCAGAGGAGAACTGACTGTTTCTAAGGTGTCACTAATAGAATATGTACACATTAGAAAAATAGGCACAAAATGTAACATATCCTAAAATACATCCAGAAGTAGACTATTGCAGAAGAATTGTTTGCTCAATCAGGTGTGTGCGTGTGTGTGTGTGTATGAAAAATATCATTTTTTCATATATATAATTCCCCACCCCCCAATTTCTCTGCTTCAGTTCTGATCCAGTGCCTCTACTTATCTATTCCTCCAGATATGATTGATGATGACACCCACAGATGAGGCTTCCCTTAAAAAAAACGTAAATTAAAAGGTAAAATGTAACTACAAACAGCAAATGTAGTTTTCACACCAGAGAGATGTCTTACTGGGGCAATCTATAAAATGGTAACAGAATATGATTCCAGTAATGATTTTTTGATGTGCATAAATCTAGCACTTGTATAAATAAAGCGTCTGGACTTACAGCGCTGTGTGGAGTGTGTTTTGTGCCAAAGAGGGCCACACAGGGCAGCCAGTTGTCGGCAGGTGGGCGGTCTCTGGGCAAAGTAACAAACAACCACACTCAGCCGCCGCAGCGCTACACGCAATTACTAATCGGCTTCTGCTTGTATAAACAGACACTCTCTGGACTAGGGAGGAGGGTGCCGATGTTCCCTGTGATGTAGCGAATTACTCCAGTATCTCGAGTGCTCCTGAGCACTGCCACAGCTGGAATTATGACTTTTAATTTGAACATCTGCTTATGTGTCACTGAGCAAACATCTAGAAGTGACTGGTGAGCATAAGTAGGATAATTTCATCTTATTTAGGTAACTTCCAGGTTATCCCTGAGTTTCCTGTGCTATGAAGATAGTTCACTACATAGCCTGCTCCAGAGCAGGCTATGTCCTAGATTTGAGATCAACAAGTATAATTTAACATCTTCTGACCCATCAGTTCACAGGAAAATAGAGTGCAGACTGTATTAGGACCTAAAGGTTTTCAATAGCATCTGTAGTTTTTATGTTTCCCTGAGCATTAGTAATAAATATAGATTCTTAGAGAGCACTTAAAATGTTCTCTGTTTACTCCAAACAATTTTATAACAATATCACCCTGCGACAGGCTGGTGACCTGCACAGGGTGTACGCCCAACACACATAGGTGGGCCCCATATGGGATAAGTAAGGGCAGACATTATTGGCCCCATATGGTTTTGTCCACAGTTTCCATGGTGGCCCTACAGGGGTTTGCCCAGATAGATATTCACAGGCCCTGAATACGTGCTCATTCTGACCCAGGTGGTCCATGCATGCCTGGGCTATGCATGGATCATGCATGGGCCTCATGTAAGTCAACCATCTAGGTCCGAATGAGCACATATTCAGGGCCTTTTCATATCTATCTGGGCGAACCCCTGTAGGGCCACCATGGAAACTGTGGACAAAACCATATGGGGCCAATAATGTGTGCTGGCTGGGGCAATGGCCAACAATGTTCTCCCTGTTCACAGTCGAGGAGGAGCACAAGTTCCCTCAGTGCTCCCTGATTTATTCACCTCCCCTCAATGCCTTGTGAGGTCAATGCAGAGAGAGAGAGAGAGGTGTGTGTGGTTCCAAATAAGCACTTTACATAGTTTTTCAATAAAAATGTCACTGTCCTCAGGTTCGTCTTTCAGGGCATAGCCTAAGAATATCAACCCCTCCCATTAAGGCTAGCACTCACTCCAGTGGTTTTTACCAAGAGCACCTCCAAACCCTTTGCAGTTAACAAGGCTAAGAGTGCAATGTTCTAATATGGACGTCTACGAAAGAAGAAGCATAGAAAAATGTGCAGTCATTCTTAAACAGCCTTTCTGACTGAGGATTCAGCATCAATCGTACCAAGAGTGCACCGTCTCCCACGCAGAATATAGAATTTCTAGGCCTCAAAATAAACTCTTTATTTTCTGTCGCGAGGTCGCATGGAGAAATTTCACCAGCACCTCGCTCCGTTTCACCAGGAGAATATGCTTTCATTAAGAGCTTGCTTGCGTTGAGAGGTGGCAAAAGTACAGACGTTCTGTAGAAGTACAAATATTTTTGGTATTAAAAAAATACTCTAGTAAAATCCTGATTCAACTTCTTTACTCCAGTAAACTTCAAATTCTAATTCTAATGAATGCACTCATCTTGAACACTGTTGTGTAAAACATGAGCAGAGAAAACGAAAGAGAATAAAAAAACTATTTGCTGTTTCCTTCACTGTGAGGGTGACTCTGCCTCAACACCTAAACAGGAGAATGAGTACAGTCAGGGGTTACATTGGGATTCAGCAGGTGGGGGGACCCTAAGATCTGTTGTAGTGGCTCAGCGTGGGGAAAAGGGTCCCAGCTCACAATAATTTCTACTGTGAGCTCCAGTAGTTTTTCTTTTCCTTCTGTGTGCAGGCGGTGTTGTTTTTGAGGGGACGGACATAAATGGCACCTGGTCCTGGAGGCTCCTATATACCCAAATACCTCCTACTTCTCAGACCCCCGCAGCAACTTTTTTTTTTCCAAAAAGCGACTAGCGACAGAATTAGCAACTCACATCGGTAACTTTTAGAGAGTTTTAGAGATAGACCGGAAACCTGAAATCCTCCTCTCTCACCATGATTTGTGTACATACAGGACCTCGCTTCGGCACCACTGTTGCCAACTTACACATAAGTGGCCCAGATAAAAAAGGAGGATTGAATGTAGAGATAGCAATCACACCCCCACATGATAGTGTTTTTATTAAATGTGATATTCTAACATTAAACAATACAGAACAAAATTGACTAATGTAATGTAGGTCTGAGCAAAGCATTAAAGTCATGAAGTCATAAAGTTAATTTGTAGCTCTCAAAATATTTAGGGTGTTTTTTTTTTGTTCACTTTTTGTCTCTCCAAAGATGTTCTTCTCTCCTACAGCCTCGATTACAACTACAGGCAAATGAAAAATTATGCAACTTAGGTGATGATGCCATGACAGCCAATAGCTGTTTTCCTTATTGAGGAGTTGGCAACAGTGTAATAAGGCTGGGTGAGAATGTACCAGCACACCCATGGCCAAAAGTGCAGCTTTGTGTGTTTATAATACCATCATATCAATGGTACAGAGCAGGATGACAGAACAGTGGCTGTCACTGATTTTCAGCTTAGTTCAATTCAAGCCAAATCACAACAAAGAGTCACCTCAAGGTGTTTTATATTGAATGGTAAAGACCCTACAATAATTTACAGTTATTATAATTTATAAATAATAATTCCTAACTGGCTAGCCTGTCTGCTCCACAGCCAGCCATGGCCACTGCCTTTGAACAGGTATCTGATATCACAGATTTCATCCGGATCCAGAGCTGTTAGCTCTCCGGGCCTAGCATATGAAAGGCTGAATTTAAATGAGTCTGGTCTTCCTCTGAGGGTGATTAAGACTATTCCGAATGCAAGAGCTCTTTCCACACTCTCACTTTATGATGGCAAATGTATTTGAGAGATGATGCTCTGTTCTAAATGTGTTGTGCTTCCTTCTGGATTTAATTCCGTCAGGATTTGCTAGAGGAGGGAAGAGCATTTTCAACTATTAAAATGCATTTAGCTGCAATTTCAGCCGGCCATGTTCGCGTTGGTCACGCACCAATTGGTCAGCATTCTCTGAAAAGTAAGTTTATGAAGGGGGCCCACAGGCTTCCCTCCTGGGATATACTCACAGTTTAAAAGGTGCTCTCAGAGCTGCCTTTTGAGCCATTAGAATATGTTGACCTAAATGCCCTTTCATTCAAAACTTGCATGTTTTATTTATGCGTTCTTCTTGTGTGCAGTTTTCCCTGAACTATGATAAGGTGGTTCTGCGCCCTAACCCTGCCTTTGTGCCTGAGCTTAGGGAGTCTAGCTACCCCACACTGAAGCCAAGAGCTCTTGTGCACCTGTGTGCACAATCCAACAGAAGAATGGCTACCTCATGGGCCCTTTTTAGGGCTCTAGTTCTGTGGGGGATATCTGTGCAGCTGCTAGCTGGGCATCCATTGATTGATGGATGCAAGTCAACCTTTGGGAAGGGTCCAGTTACATTATGGATATGAGATTCAGATGCTCATAGTGTCTGCATGCTGCTATACTTGTCATTAGCTACAGTAAAAATACCATGCTAGAAGAAATGCAGTGCTAATAAGCTACGATATTAACAACCTTTTCTTTTTGTGTCACTTTCTAAGTTACTTAAATCCAGCAGACACAGAGCAACATTAGAAATTTGAATAAATGAACTTGAACCAGCAGGTTTAGAAAGCTGTAGATTTTGAAACCAAAAACAATTAGCTGAAAGATGCTAAAAACAGAGTTTATGGTTAATTTTTAATTTAAAATACAAGCAAGTGCACCTTTAAAGCTTCTAAATACTTAAAGCTGTTAGATATGACTGAGCAGATGATGTCTGTTTGTGTTCCATTACATTTTAAATCTAGTAGCTAAACACAAGAGAATACTCGTCACAGTGTAAATAAAAGTTGTAATATACTGATACAGCTGAAAATACAAAAACCAGTATCTAAACTAACAATAAAATAAATGAACGTTACAGGTCCTAACTGAGCTCAAATGGCTGGATGTTCTTTTCTCCCTTTAACATACCTGTAATTATTTGAGGCTGAAACTTTGTGTCCTTTATTATAACAGAATTTTCTCTTTGAAAGTCAGCACAACAGTACTTTTATTTATTTGCCAAAAGTCATTGTACTTGTTTTAAAACTGCAATTACTTTGCCTTAAAAGACATTATTTCGCACAGCATGTAAATCAGCCCGGAGTGAAACACCTCATACTGTTTACAGACAGAAAGAGAAGGAAACAATTCGCTTTCATGAAGCCAGTATAGATTCACTGTGTGTGCATCCGTAGAGCAAACGACAATATGACCATTAGAAGTAGGTGTATTTATCAATTCAGTTTCTCAAATAAAACTTTAATTTGTTAATACAGGTACTTTAGCATGCATTGTTAGCTGTATTATAGAGAAAGCCCAACAGAGCTGTTGTGTAATGCAGCCTTTTTCACCCAGGTCACCTCGGTTGCAGTTTTTGGCTTCTTCCTGTGTGCAGGCTGGTAAAGAAGATCTACCAATAAACCAACTCAAAACCCTTAATAACTAATTCATTAACTGTAATTTTAAGGATTATTTTACAAAAATATACTGTCTTGTGAATTGATGGTAGCTTACCTGTTATTTTTATAATTCTCAGGAGCGACTAAAAGCACCTGTTGCCCTGTTTACACTCTACAGTCTTGTGAAAAAGAAAGTTTACACAAGACTCTTTGCAGTCCTGCAAAAAATCTAAGTACACTGCATTAACCAACAGCTAATAGCCTGATTCTTTTTCTTTTTCAGTCATTCTATTGTAAACTTGCTGGTGTTTTAGGGATCATTGTCCTGGTGCATGAGCAAATATATGGCCAAGCTTTAGACAGATGGCTTTGCATTTGACTCTCATTTACTTTGGTATGCAGAGGAGTTCATGGTTGACTCACTGACTGCAAGGTACTCGAGTCCTGTAGCTGCAACCCCCTTGGATGCTTGGATAAAGTGGTTTAATAAACAACAAAATATATATGACTGAAAATGAGTGAAAAACATGCAACGCCCCCCCCCCCCCAAAAAAAAAAAAAAAAAACCAAAAAAAACCCACCCAA
>VUQJ01025567.1:33228-46820 GCA_015108635.1 Andinoacara biseriatus
TTTTAACGTGATTTAAAAAAAAAAAATCAAAAAAAAAAAAAAAAAAAAAAAATTAAGCAAATATTACAGGCCAAAAAGCAGGAGAAAATGTAGTTCAGAATAACATCCATTCATCCATTTTCTTCCACTTATCTGGGGCCAGGACGTGGGGGCAGCAGCCTAAGCAAAGCAGACTTACCTCTCCCCAGCCACCTCCTCCAGCTCATCTGAGGGGACACCAAGGTGTTCCCAGGCCACCCGAGAGATATAATCTCTCCAGTGTGTCCTGAACCTGCCCCGGGGCCTGGAACACCTCACCCAAGAGGCGCCCAGAAGGCATCCTAGTCAGATACACAAGCCACCTCAACAGGCTCCTTTTGATGTGGAGAAGCAGCTGCTCTACTCTGAGCCCCTCCTGAATGGCTGCACTTCTCACCCTATCTCTAAGGGAGAGGTCAGCCACCCTTCAGAGGAAGCTCGTTTCTGCCACTTGTATCTGCGATCTTGTTCTTTTGGTCACTACCCAAAGCTCATGACCATAGGTGAGAGTAGGGACATACAGTGTGTATGGAAAGTATTCAGACCCCTTTAAATTTGCCACTTTGTTTCCTTTGCAGCCATCTGCAAAAATCCCTAACCCAAAAAATGTAATTTTAGTTCTCATTAATGTATGCTAAGCACCCCATCTTGACAGAACCCCCCCGAAATGTAGAAATTTTTGCAAATTTATTAAAAAATGAAAAACTGAAATATCACATGGTCATAAGCCGGCACTCCACCCTTTCCCAGCTGAGGACCATGGCCTCAGGCTTAGAGGTGCTAATTCTCATGCCAGCCGCTGTGAGCTGGAGACCACCACCTGATGAAGCCAACAGGACTGCATCATCTGCAAAAAGCAGAGATGAGATTCTGAGGCCACTAAGGCTGATGCCTTTAACCAATTGGCTACCCCTAGAAATTCTGAGTTTGACTTATGGCTGGCAATACGGACCAAGCTCACAGAATACACCAAGGAACACAATCAAATGCCTTTTCCAAGTCCACAAAACACATGCAGACTGCATGGGCAAACTCCCACACACGCTTGAATATCCTTGAGAGGATGAAGAGCTGGTCCAGCGTTCCTTGACCAGGACGAAAATCACACTGTTTCTCTTAAATCCGATGTTCAACTAACAGGCTGACCCTCCTTTCCTGCATCCCGGCATAGAGGAGTATGATCCCCCCGATAGTTGGAGCACACCCTCTGGTTCCCTTTCTTAAAGATGGGAACCACCACCCTGGTCTACCAATACAATGGCACCACCCCAGATCTCCATGTGATGTTGCAGAGGCGGGTCAACCAAAACAGCCCTACAACATCCAGAGTCTTCAGGAACTCTTCAGGAACTCAGGGCAGCTCTTCCACCCCAGGGGCCCTGCCACCAAGGAGCTACCACCACCCCAGTGATCTCACCTCCAGTGATAGGCCAGCATTATAAGTCTGCAACAAGTCAGTTACCAATTATGCCACACGAGCCTCAAAGCATTAGGGACCTGATACACAGCCCCGTGAACAAGCATATGCTCTTCAGCTGTGAAGAGCTGAGAGAGATCCAGCACTGAGGTGTGGCTGATCTCTAATACAGAAAGAGAGGGAGTTCTAAAGATGACAGCCAGAAGCTCAATGGACTTAACCTTATGATTTTAATGAGGAGTAGACTACGTGGTCATATATATATGGGTTTCAAACATCATTCATTTTGATTGGTGAATGTGAAAAATTTAACAAAATAATTTTGTGTTCCAACTCTCAGCGTGCATGTTGTATTGAACTGTTTAATGTTTACATTGTTTAATTTTAAAAAAAAGAGCAAAGGCAATGGGCAATTTCAAATATGATCAGTCACACGTAATATTGTGTTGCTTGTGCTGTTATTGGTGAGCTTTTGCTTTGCAGATACCTGAATTCCATTAGTTATATACATCATATTTTTGTACTTTAGAATGCTGGATCAACTGTGTTTTGTTTGCAGTTTTAGAATAAATGATTGTGGTTTTGCTACAACTTTGACACTTGAATGACTAACTGGGCTCTTGGATATTGTACTGTAGCTTTTAGAGCCACTTGCTTTACCGATCTAAAAAAAAAAAACACGATGTATTTGAAATAAGGCATAAATAACTACGGTCTTTATATATAACTAAACTGTCATAACTTCTTTATACGTATGCTGAGATATATAAGCACAGGAACCTGTAATTCTGACATACTTCCTCATAATCAGACAGCACACTACTTGATTTAATATAATAAATTGGAGCTTAAGTATCAAATTAACTTGTTTCAAAATTTCAGAAAAGTTTTAACTTGTATTAGTACATATATAATTAGCAAGAAACATGAAATACATGTTTCACTGTATATTTGATTTTGATATATTCGAGTTATTATGAGAAAGAAAACTTTACAATTAGAAGATGTTTTGCTAATCAACAGCTGTATTTCAATTTATATGATGTACAATACAGAGTCCAGCATGTGTCCATGCAAGAACTCTTGAATGATAAACAAGATTTGCAGCAGGGCAAATACTTTAACTTCTACTGCTACCGTTGAGCAGTAAACGTTATGTGATCACATGCAATAAATAAAGAGCAATAATTCCATATTCCAAGTAACTTTGCCCACAAGATTGTGGAATATTTGCAGCTGACCCATAAATAACCATGAAAAGGGGAAAACTGTGTATGCGGTAATTTAGCCTTCTTGCTTTCTCTGCAGCTTTATTCTCAGTTTTGTTCTTGTGACTTCCCTCCCCTCTCGCCCACTTTAAATTACAGACAGATGATGTCTCTCCCCTCGGGCTCTAACAGTGGCGAGCCTTGAAGAGAGCTGTTTATGTTTATTTATACAGTAAAACTGCAGACACGCACATGCGCGCTTATATTCAGAGCCCATTTTATTCTCTTTCTTTAAGCTTTTTTAATACAAGTAAAATGATTTACTGGAAACTCTCCAGTCTTGAATGGCTGCAAAATTCAGAAAAAATTCCAGCAGTGGAAAAACGTCCAGTCGAAAGAAGACATAACAGACTTATGTATATGAACTCAAAGGAAACAGAAATGTGAGTTTTAGAATATGGAGTATAAATTTAACAGGAATAGGCTATAGATCCAGGAAGAGCCATGGATCACTGGGCTGGGCTACTGTAAATCCTTCACCCATTACACCTTCTAACAGTGTTCAGTGCACTCCCTCTTTCCAGGTTATCAAGCCAAGGAAGGTTTCCCTTCATGCTTAACCAGCTTCTGTGCTTCACCGCTAACACATCTACAGTCTGAAGTCACTATGGTTTGCTGCAACAGCAGGTTTTTAAACACATTATAAAATAAAATGCACTAACTGTATAGATAAAAAGCCAAATGTGGTTCTGTATCAGTCATACTAACATAATGGCTCAGTCCTACAAGACTGAAAAAAGGAACAGCAACCTTCTTGCAACCAGGAAAAAACTGGTGGCTTTTCAATGTTTGAAAACTTTTCACCTTCAGCGAACTATTTCAAATACGTTTAAAGACCATCTGGTTGCCTAGTGGTTGAACGTGCAAAATGCTCAACATCTGGGTGACCACTTTTGATCACAAGTCAGTTGCACAGGTCACATGGTGGGCGACAACTTGTCTCCAAACATTTGCAGACCAACTCAGAATGACTGCAATCACTCTCAGACTTTCAATTTGCAAAGATGTTCCATCTAATTTAGAAACACAGACAGTTAACATGTTGCAATCAGTCTGAGTCAGTGTGTGTTGGCGAGTGCATGTCTTTAGTGGATCTCTCTGCAATAGAGGACTTAACTCAGCTTGTTGCCAACTGGTTGTATTCAGGTCATTTTCCTAGATAAAACCAAAGTTGCCATAGCACTTATGTCAATTTCAAGTAAACCGTTCATCTTATGAACCTTGCAAACTCCAGAGATATATTTTGTGTCATGTCACAAGGTTTTTTCTTTTTTTCAAATTTTTTTATGACTTTGTCATTTTAATGAAGAAAGACTTACAAGCCATCATCTTCATCATCTGGATGGGGAACTTCCCTGACTGGGAGTTATCAGAACATTGGCGATATCTACCTGAGGCAGCTGGGGCATTCCCTGAACATGCCACACATGAAAAGGAGAGCTGATACTGCTACATTGCAAGCCCCAATCTGAGCAACAATTACCCTCCTGGGAGTGAGGAAAACTCCATCTGCTGATGTGACTACATTCTGATTCCAATTGTCACCTGAAAAAAATTGTTAGCTTTGATGGTGAAAGACAGACAGCGTGAAAGGCAGTGTATGCTTGCTCTACCTGTCACACACCAGCATCATCTGAGGATAGCAAATGCCTGCAGTGTGCGTTTTCACTTTACTTGTCTTTAGTTGTTTCCCATCACTGTACAACCAGAGTGAGAGTTTGAGCTGCATTGTCAGCAAAAGGACACACTCGGGTGCTGGTCTGTACCAGGGCTGATGTACATAAATTCTAGGCACAGCCACAGGGTGGAGGGCGTCTAGTTTGGTGGTCTCAGGATCTTGCCTCTGCTTTTCGGAAAAGGTCTGGTTCTATTGATTTCTTCAAGTTATGACCTCTACCTCGCACTGGAGCAGTTTGCAGCTAAACATGAAGCAGCTGGTATGAGAAATAGGACCTCCAATCTGAGGCCATGGTCCTCAGCCAGAAAAGGGTGGCGTGCCCACTCCAGGTTGGGAAAGAGTTTAAGTAGCTCAGGGTGTTCTGAGGGGAGAGCGGAGCGGAGACTGGCAGAAGTATTGGTACAGCATCTGCATTAATATGGACTCTGTACCAGTCTACTTGTGGTGAAGAGGCTTGAGTGTGAAGCTGTCTATTTACAGGTCAATCTCTGTTCCTACATTTATCAAGGGCCATGAGTTGTGGGTAGTGACTGAGTGAATGAGTTCACAGATACAAGCAGTGGAAATGAGGTTCCTCTGAAGGGTGTCTGAGCTCAACGTTACACTGTGGCGATCTCTCTCATTATTAGAGCTACTACTCATTCACATTAAAAAGGAGCCATTAAGGTCATTCAGGATCTAACCAGGATGCCTCCTGGGTACCTCCTAGATGAGGTGTGGAGGTATTTTGGGCATGACCTACCTGGAGGAGGCCACGGGGCAGACCCAGGATGAACTGAGCTGATAATGTTTATTTGATAATTCTGAAAACTGATACCAGAATGAAAGGATGGTGAGAAGCTTTAACATAATAATGTGGATTGTACTAAAGCTACAGTATATTAGGAAGTTGCATTAAACAAAAGTATACATTTTCATTTTTACAAAATATGCAAAGTAATTGTAACTTTGCAAAAAGAATAAAATCTAAATTTGTTCTTGCGATGAAATTAACTAATAATCTTTTAAGAAAGCAATAAACTTTGCTATTATTATTATTTTGCTATCACAATTGCTTCTTGTAGTAAATTGTTCTCAGGGTCCTCAGGGACCCCAGTTGGTAGTTCATGTATGTTAAATATGTTGATAGGATGAAAGTTAAATCACCGTCCTGCAGCAACTTTGTTGAAGAATTTCTGTTTCTAATATATGAAGTTCTGTCTGGACCCTAACTAGAAGTTGTTAATGTGAATTTCTGAATTTCTGCAAATGTAGACATTAACAGATTTGCAACAGAGGGCAAGATATTTACAATTTTAGCCAATTTATCAAAGTTAATCACAGTTATTACAAACAGACCCTGTGCAACTGAAACTGATGCAGAAGTTACAAAAGTGCAGTTCCCTCAATAAAAAAAAAAAAAAAATGGTTTTGGTCTTTATACTAGATAATTTCAGTGGCGCCTACACTTCCCATAACGCAACACAGTGATGCATCAAACTGGCTTTGAAGACAGCTGCTTCCATCTTTGAAGCAACCATTTGAAAGGCAACAAAATTACAAATTCATTGCACATGGTCAGAATAATTTTGGTCATTGCTGCTGTCTCCAACCACTGTTTTCCCCAGTGTGAATGTAGTATAAGGAATACTTGGACATTAAAATGCAGTTTGTGGACAAGTTTTCTGGCAGTTTCTGAATAGCACTATCTGTTCTATGTTACAGAAGTCTAGTTTTCTTATCCTCTGTCTTATCTCATTGCTCTCAGGAACATAACATATTCAGTTTTTAAATACTGACTTCCTGACTGCTGTTTGTTATCTTCAGTCAGAGGTTAAGCTTTTTGTTATTTCTTAATCGTGGGCTGGTTATAAAAGATGGGCATAGCCACCATGATATCATCCACTGATGTCTAGATTGCACATTTTTGAGTAATGTTAGTGCTTTGACTACTACTATGTTGGTATATTCAAGCTGGAAGTTACCTTTGTTGCTAATTTATCCACTAGGTCTAGCAAGCTAGGTTAGCAAGTTGAAATTATAAATGCAGTGGGAATGCTGGACTATGGGTGTACCTCATAGGAGGCCATATCCTTTGCCAGGTGAATCAACAGAAAACTTTATTTATTTTTTAAAAAGAGAGAGAGAGAGAGAACGAGAGAGAGAGAGAGAAAAAAGAAAAAAGTGAGTTATCAAAAAGTTCACACTTAGAAAGTTGCTGAGAAGGGGAAAATCTGCCATAGTCACCAAACCCTGTGACTGTATTTGTAATAATCTTTAAACAAGTGGTTTTCTTGTTTATTTTTTTTTATTTTTTATTGATTTGTTCATCATAGGAGTCTGTGGAGACTGACCCACTTTTGATGCCAGCATCAAGTGGTCATTGGAGGAACTGCAGTTTGTAGCAATTCTGTCTTGGCTTAATTTTTTTCCTAATAATGAATCAGAATTTAAATGTAAATATATTTAGAGAGGTATTACGTCAGTGTACGGACTTTAGTGGCTGCTCAGGTGTCCTGAATCTCTTCTCAATTGTGATGGAAACTGTTAAAAATGTGACTTTCTTTGTATTTTTGTTCTTATTGCTGGACGGAAGACTGCATTGTATCATTTTTATGTCTTCATATAATCCTCTATTTCAAGATGTACTCATCTGTATAAGTTATCCTTTGCATTGAATACTGATTGTTTTCTGTGACCCTGGCACTACTCTGTATTCTGTATTATGGTTTGACCCCTTTGCAAAGGCAAATTAAAATCTCACAAAAACCTGTTTTTGTAGATGGATTTATTTCAGTAGAAGAAAGAGCTGGCTGAATTCTCCCTCAAGAAGCTCAATATTTGATGTTATTATTATATTATTATACATTGTTATCCCCACTGCTGTGGGGATGAAGGCAGGAATTTCAGAGTTGAGTGTCTAGTCTTGTCTGTCCAGTCAAGAAATGAACTGAACCATGTTTCAGTTACAGTGTGCACCCTTATCTTTAAACTACTAGGTCACTCAGGGTTCAAATTTAGGTCTATTCTCTGCTGTTTATTCCTTTTTAAGATGTATATACTGTAGTGTCATACAACCTGGAAACAATTAGAAACAGATCATTTGAATCATCTGTCACCTAATAAAAATGCACCATCCATCTGCCTAAACCATATCTTACCTGTTCCAACTTTCTTTATTTTTTCTGGCAAAAACCTGCATAGCTGCAGCTTTCTCCCATGAAACCCCTGAATGCATTAATTAAGACCTGCAACGGCTTCTGACGCCTACACAATGATTGCTGATCCCCTCCTGGAGAGTGGGAACGCTGGACTGATTTGACAAGCTTAGAGAGGGTAAGCAAGAAGGAGACTTATAAAGTAATTTTCAAAAAGGGAGTTTGATTTCATCCTGCAGGTATTTGGAAGGGACCAAGAGGCAGGCTCCAGGGATAAAGGCTCTCCTTTGTGTATACTTTTCAATGTATGAAAAAAGATCAATGAGGGGAAAAAGAACTGCTTTAATTTCTGTTCAAGAAGGAGCCGCAGTGGAAAAGTCGGGGGCAAATGCTGGGCATGGTTTTCATTAAATGTTATGAGGTATTGTAGGGAGAGCTGCCAGAGTGTTTGCACATTCGTAATTCCGGATGTCAGTTAGCACTCAGCCGACTCGTACCTCAGAGAGGGAAAGACACTAAATGAGAAAAGCAGATTTGAGATTTAGCTAGAGAAACATAATGTACACAGTGAATTAATCTCATTGGTGAATTTTAAAGCTGCTGTATGCACATGATTTTTAAGCTCATATTTAACTTTAAGCCACCTCCAAAATCCTAAATGTAGTGAAAAGCCAACATGGTAAGTCAGCTATATTATACTTAATGTAGGCTGTGAAAAGTAATTTCAGAACAATATGCACTAATGCTGTACTGGTGAATGAATTGGTGCTATTAAATGCATTAAATGTGGTATGTGGGCTTGAATGCTGAAGCTTTGGAATTTGTTTTTTTCTTTTGGAGCCAAAGGTGACCATAGTCGGGCAGGATGATGGCGTGATAAGGCAATGTAAATCAAATGGACAAGATATATAAATGTTTGTCCCCATGCACAGTCATTTCGAAGTGTAATTCTGGATAAAGAACAGTGCACTGCCATTGCATGGAGGTGTACAGTTCAATGCTCATTCAGCAATTTAAATCCACTCCCAGTGAAGTGATTAGCATTGATTATTTCATTACAATGACACCTGTGAGGGGTTTAGTTATTAGCCACACCTACATTATTGTCTGTGTATAGCCTTTTCTTGTTGAATCTCAGTTGCTGGTGGTCATGTGGCGTGGCAGAGTTTATAGGTTACGGTTTAGCGCTTCACTCGTCTGAGGAACGTAACAATAAGTATACAGTATCAGAAATCTGAAATAACTCAGTGAGAAGCAAAAGAAAGAGAGAAATTTAGTCAAGACTGAAAGCAGGACAGGATCAGAGTGTAAGACAAGAACATGACAAATGAGTCAGCTGGGGTTATGTTTTACATTCACTAATATTCAAAAGAGCGCTCCGCTGCATGAGATTGCATCATGGCCGTTGGAGCTGCAGCAGGGATTTTATGAGCTTGTCTTGTGCAACACCAGCTCATGTTTCTCAGTTAATGCTGTAATCCATCTATTCAAAATGTCATTTTCATCCATATTAAATGTTGCATAACGCACCTTCTATAACAAATACTGGCTTAGTGTGAAAAAAAGGATAAATGTCATAGTTGTCACTGGCTGAGAGCTGCTTTCTGTAAGCAGTTTTGTAGTGACACCAGAAAGTTTTACTAAGAAAGTTATCTATTTTAGGAAAAGGAACTATGGGAAATCAAATTTTAGATCTTAAAAGGGCTGTTGAGGGCTACTACTGAGTTGCATTAAGGGAAGTGTAGGCTCCAAAAGTGACATAGTGGTAGGCCGTTTAAAATCACAGATGGGGGTCAGCAGATGTTGAGGTGCATATTGCACAGAGGTCACCATCTTTCTGCAAAGTCAGTCATTACAGATCTCCAAACTTCCTATGGCCTTCAGAATAGCTCAAGAACAGTGAGTGGAGCACTTCATGAAATGGGTTTCCATGGCTGAGCAGCTGCATCCAAGCCTTACGTCAGCAAGCACAAAGCAAAGGGTCACACGCAGTGGTGTAAAGCACGCCGCCAGTGGATTCTAGAGCTGTGGAGTCGTGTCTGGGGTGACCATTCACGCTTCTTCGTCTGTCGATCTCACTGATGAGTTTGAGTTTGGTGGTTGCCAGGAGAACGGTACTTGTCTGACTGCATTGTGTCAAGTGTAAAGTTTGGTGGGGGGGGGGGTTATGTTGTGCGGGTGTTTTTCAGGAGTTGGGCTCGGCCCCTTAGTTCCAGTGAAAGGAACTCTTAATGCTTCAGCATTTGGACACTTTTATGCTCCCAACTTTCTGGGAACAGTTTGGGGATGGCCCCTTCCTGTTCCAGGTCCATAAATACGTGGATGAGTAAGTTTGGTGCGGAAGAACTTCACTGACCTCAACCTGATAGAACACCTTTTGGATGATTTAGAGTGGAGACTGCGAGCCAGAAGAAGCCAGTCAGAAGAGTTCAAGCTGTTATAGCTGCAAAGGCTGGACCAACATCGTATTAAA
This sequence comes from Andinoacara biseriatus, assembly GCA_015108635.1. Lineage (NCBI taxonomy): Eukaryota > Metazoa > Chordata > Actinopteri > Cichliformes > Cichlidae > Andinoacara > Andinoacara biseriatus. The sequence goes on from VUQJ01025567.1 coordinate 43,220, forward strand.
CCCTATGGATTAAGAATGTGATGTCACTCAAGTTCATTGTGCGTGTGAAGGTTTACGAGCGAATACTTTTGGACATATAGTGTATGTAGGATTTGTATTCTTTTCATTTCCATTATTCTTTCTTGTAGTTTAATAAGTCTAAGTGGGTTTTTGGTTTCATAAAAAAAATCACAGTGTTTTACAAACTGTTTTAAAATCCGATTACAAAGAGCTGCAACTGCATTACAACAGGTCAAATAAGCCACAATAGAGATTCTAATAACATCTTCCTGGTAACCACCTGTACTTGGAGTCATTTATATTTCAGACTCGGTACACCCAGAACACCCTGACTCAAGAAATCAAGTCCCATTTGACAAAAAATTATAATTTATTTATTTATTTTCACATTATCAAACGCAGATATGACGATTTACAGAAAGAAAATGCATCGTACTGAAAAACTATAGTCCTTAATTTTTACATTATGGGGCACCAGGACGAAGAAGGAAACGCTTTCACTGATGCTGTCTTGGACTGAAAACGTCACTGATGTGTGCGTGAGTGTTGCATGCGTCTTCACGATTGTGGTGAAGTCTTTGTCTGATAGGCTGACTCCCAAAGAAAAAGCGGGAGCTTTGTCAGAGGCTCAAAGATTAAGTTGTCATCACAGGTCTAGTTTTAGCGTCTGCTGGAACACACTTGTGTTTTTCCTGTTTGACTGCTGCAGTGTCTGTCACAGCTAAAGCACACAGGTTTGGCACATTGAATGACAGACTTATGACCAGTGGAAAAATTTCTCTTAGGCGCTTAACTGTGTATATGAGTGTGTCGGCAAGCTGAAGCTTGGAACAGGACATGGAATGAAGTTTGTTCAAGGTTAAACAAATACAAAACCCCCACATGAAGTTAAACTATAATTAGTACACAGATTATTTAAACTACATTTAAACTATTGTCAGGTTTCATAGAACGCTGACAACTAAATTGCACAGGAAGGATAATTACTCACATATTTGCACCAACACATGCGCCACACTCACACACTTCTCATCTTTGTGCCGTGTCCTGTTTCAGCATCTTGCTGCTGGTCACTTTCAGTCATCCCATCAGCACACTGTGGTTATTTCTCTGCATAACTTTCCCTCATATCTCCTCTCAGCGGGCTCCACACGACCTGCTGCTGAGTTTTAATATTCAGTCTCCCAGCGGCGAGCTTTTCAGTGATTACACAAGTCACTGCTGGTCTCACACAATCCCACTCTCCCTGTGAGTTAGAACAGGGAGGAAAAGTGTGTGTGTGTGTGTGTGTGTGTGTGTGATATGCTTGGGTATGGGGAATTCCAGCAAGCTCACTGCTTTTAAGCATGTTTTGGTTTATATGCAATTTGTAAATTCTATACAAGTGTCCAGATTTTACAAAGCAAGAGAAAATGTTACCCAGCGTTAGTAAAGATTTAAATATATGCAACAAAATTTGGGAGTCACTGCCAAGGGGAGACATGCAAAGATATTATGATTCTTCGTCTCTAACATGCGGTCCAAAAAACTGCATTCCCCATAACCTTTTATGTATTTATTATTTGATATGTATACATTTATTAGTGCATTAGTGTGTTGTTGGTACAATGACAAAAAAAAAGCGAGAAAAGGAGAAAAATCTTAAGGATAGCCCTTTGAGTTTAAAACACAACTTGCAAAGCATTTAGTGCATAACATGATGTCATAGGCATAAAGAGCTTGGAAATATAAAGCATTTATTTTTTACTCCTGCTATTTTAGCATCCACACATTTTTACTGGCACTTAATTTCTAATATATTGACAGGTTGTGACCATTAGTTGCTCTCCATTAAAGTTGGCATTTTATTATTTTATTTTTTTTGCTGTTGTACGTGGTATGTGAGCAGAATCTATTGAAAGCAGAGCTGAAATCCCACCTGAAACAAATCCAGAGTTTAAATGCAGAATTAAAATGCCACACGGTCTTTGTAGCATCCAAGTTGCTTCCAAAAACCAACTTTAAAGCACACAAACACCACAAAGTCACAAGATTTTGAAAACAGGAACATCCAAGAAGCAAGTTAATTCACAGCAGGCTTTCACAGTGTACTTGTTGTTTTTCACACAGAGAATTATTTATGACTTTGTGGGGGTTCTTTTTACTTTAGATCATTATTTCTATCCAACTCCTTAAACATCTTATGTTGTCAGCACTCAGATGCCAAAACCCATATCTGAATGTCTGTCAATGAGGCTGGCTCTGAAAGTTCTCATTGACCCCTTGTGTCTTTAGAGCTAGTTTCACCCTGACTTTTCATATAACCCACCAGATAAAATAGTCTTAATGCCTAATGTTATGTATTAATAGAGGTGCCCTTCTTTTAACAGCACAACTGCATTTTCACATGTACAGGTATGCGTTTAAGTTGTAATTACACTCCACAATTTCAATAAGCCCTCATCAAGCTGTTGGTGATCTTGATCAGGTGGTGCACAGCCAGCCACCCGCACTATGTGGTACAGAAGAGCGGATGAAGTAAAGCATCTGTGTGTGTACGCTGAGTATGTGTTGCTCTCAGAATGGGCACATAGCTGACCTTGTCTGTCTGGTCTCCAAGGTGAAATCATTGTGTCTTCTCTGGACTGCACCTGGTAAGCGAGTCAGTTCCAAACACGCAGTGTAACAAGATTAAAGAGTTCATCACGCTCAGTTATTTGAGTAGAAGGAGACACAATGTCTTTCGTTGGAGGAGGAAAATCTCATATCTGAGAGTGGAGGTCACTCTTTTGTTTAGAGCCACTTGGGGAGTTATCTGTGTGAAAGGAAATGAACTGGTGTTTGTCAGTCAACAAGCTCAAAGTGGCCAAACATGACTGAAGTGCACATGCATGAGCTAAAGAAAAAAATTCTATATAAAACTGAAAGAATCTCTAATATCAACACTTCACTCTGGATAGTTTAGACACCCAGCATTTGGCTGCATTACATCTAAAATGGGAGGAATCCTTGTAGGACAGAATAGATTTTGTTCAGCTGAGAACTGAAAAACTATTTGAAATCTAATGAGCAAAAGTAAAAGAGCTTAATACGCTTATAAAAATACAGGGAACAATGTGGGTTTTATGAAATATTGGAGACTTGAGACAGACTACACCCTATATGAAGCCTAATGTTTCCTGCTCTTTCTAACCGTAAAGTTCAAAACAGTCTTCTCGCAGCTTATAACACTGACCTATGATTCATACTTGTATTCCACTAAATTTTGCAGAATGTCACTCACTTGGTTTCCTTTTTCCTCCTCACCTTCACAAACCAACACTCACCAGGATCGTGAAAAGCAGCCTTAACCACTTTTGGTAGGAAACAGTGACTGCAGAGAGGGCACGCTCGGAGCCTGGCTGCCAAAACCGCAATGGGAGAGAAAAAAAAAAGATCCTCCTTGAGTTAAAAACAAGCAAAGGTTATGATGACGGCCCATCTCAAAAGCCACTGGAAAGTTCAAAGTACATAAAACAACCTGACAAGCATTCATAAGCTTCTCTTACAATTTATCTCCTGCTGTTGAAAGAAGTTTGACTAATAAATCTGATACTAGATTTAAAAAAAAAAAAAAAGAATG
>VUQJ01025570.1:2336-12940 GCA_015108635.1 Andinoacara biseriatus
GGGGGGGGGGAGAGGAGGAGGGGGGGGGGGGGGGGGGGGGGGGGGGGGGGGGGGGGGGGGGGGGGGTTGCTGGTGAAGTATGATGGGTCTAGTCTAAACAGGATGCATCTATGGTGTGAATTTGAACATCCTAGGTGAGGTCACTTGAGTTGACCTCTGACCTTTACCTTTAGGTCAAAGTTGCTGAGATTCAAACTTTTAATAGATGCATCTATGGTGTGAATTTGAACATTCAAGGTCACATGATTTTCGAGTTATGATCACCGTTAAGCTGGTTATGGAACAGAGGATGCACCTATAACGAAAGCTCAAAAAACCTTAAAAACAGGAGGAGCTGAAACTGGGATATTCTCTTAGGCGCTTACAAGCCGAAAGTGCTTGTGAGCAAAAAAAGGAAAAAATAAATAAATAATTGTGACATTCGCTTTCCTAATGGTGAAAAACTACAACACATCAACCAATCATAAAAGTACACGGCAACACGTTTGGTTGCTGAGGAATAGGTGAAAGTTGTGGGAGTGACGGAGAAAAAGAGAGAAAAAGAGAGAAAAAGAGAGAAAAAGAAAGAAAAAGAGAGAAAAAGAAAGAAAAAGAGAGAGCGATATTGACACATTTGAAATTTATGACATTTAGTGTGTTTGGTGGCTTTTTGTCCAGCATCTGTCGTGTTCTTGACTAGACAACACACTAAAACAATGCTACACAGTAACTATATACTCGACAGCCAGACTCTAATGTAAATGACACCCTGGAAGTATAAAACCCGTAAAGCCCCCAAGACACACAATGACTTCCTGGATGATTTTGCTGCTTTCCTCTCATCTGTTCACTCACCTAATAATAAGAGTAATATTATTGGGGGACTATAAACTTCTTACTCACACCAAAGATTTCCATTAGTACCTGCTCAGCACGGCTCGTAGGCATTTCCATTAGTACCAGGTACTTTTTTTAGTACCCACTCAGCTGGGGCTCCAAGCGATCCGAGGCGATTGAAAATATGACGCGGAAGAAGAGCATGCCACTGATTGGCCAGGGATTGTCGGCACCAGCTGAGTCATGAGAGCGACTCCTTCATCAGAATCAACCGTGCCATTTTTAAAACCCAACAGCAAGAAACTCGAGGCACGCAAAGCACGGGGAGGTTCGGTTGAATGTTTTCACTACTACATAATATTCCCCCCCCGACTTATTTCCTTCTTATTTTTACTCCACTGTAATCACCCAGCCTACTTTCTCCTCAGGCCAAAACACACAACATAAAGCCTGAGGAAAAGTAGAGCAGACAGCATCCTCACACACATTCCCTGCCACAGTCAGACTGATGGCAAAGTAAAGGACTGTTACAGCCAAAACCCACTGTGCAATATTTCCAGGGCGAGTTTGCATTCATATCAAACCGGTCTAACTACTGTAACGCTCTAATGGCCACACAAAATCCACATCGCCAGTAGGACGACTTCAGCTTGTTCAGAATGCAGCAGGAAAGAATTGACAGGTGTCCTGCTCCTGTAGATGAAACAGGTAGCAAGCTGAGATGTCATATATACCACCAGATACAGGTTGAGACATCTGTCACCTGGTATTCTTCTGATAATATACCAGAAGCCCCTTTTTTAAGGAGGAGAAAAGACAAAGGGACAGAAATAGTGAGAAAGGGGGAAAAATAAGAGAGAATAGGGAAAAAGATAAAAGTAGAGGATAGACCACAAGTAAACACAGCTGCTGCATCTGTGACAAAACACACTCAAAAAACAAGCATCACCTGTCGTGAAATATACTTGATAATGAGGGAGAGAAGCCACAACAATGCCCCCCGGAAACCAGAGGCAGACAGGAAAGACCCAGGAGACCTGGGCCATCTGCAGCCTCCCAGGAGCACTTTAGACCTGAGGCTAGACATCCCGAGGGCAACTGCGTGCCCACCCTCGTGGAAAGAAGAGGGCGGCCCTATGAGGGGCACCCACAGTCGCCCACAGGCAGAAGGCAAGTGCCCCAGAGAACCAGAGGCAATGGGCAGCCGACCCTGCCAGAGGCCAGCCACCCCGGGGCCCCAAGCGCCTGAGAACCACACTTTCATTGTAAACCTACAAAGTCTTTTATTAATTGCCTTCTGAGTTAAGCACACTGAGTTTGAGTAAAATGAAATATGCGACATAAATAAAATTGACATTGCCTTGTTACAAATTTATGGAGACAGATAAACTCACCGTTATCATCCACGACTCTGGTTTGTTCCTTGCAGCAATCCACTGGGAGACCGATGATCTCCACCTCCACAAAGGGATCAATGATCTGTCAGAAAGATGTTGCACAGGATTAAGATACTACATGTACAGTTATGGAAGCTTTCATTACCTCTTAACTCCTCCTTTTTTTAAATGCACACCTCCAGATTCATCTTCTGAACGTCACCAGCTTTTTTAAATACTATCGCAGTTAACTTTACATTGGGAAACTCTTAAAAACGAGAAAAAAAAACATTTACCAACAGATTTGTTGTTGTGGAACACTTTGCAATAGATTTCATTTCAGGATTCTTTGAATGCCTCATCTTCCAGGAACTGCCTGCAGACTCTCGCCAGGCAGTGTCATGCATTAGGAGGAACCCAGGACCCAATGCACCAGCATGGGGTCTGACTTGGACCCACTGTCACACACATGCAAACATCGCCAAAAACACAAACTCCTTGGTGGAGATAGCAATGATTATAATGCTGTCTGTGAAGACAGCCTCGGCCGTCCAGATGTTACCACATATCTGTTTGATTCTTAAAGTTCAAACAATTGAGACAGGGTGATTAAAATGATAGCTGTCAGTTCTGTCATTCCTTCTATTACTGCCCTCTGCCAAAGCAAAGACTACATATGAGACTATTGATTTAAGTTCATTTGTTCTAATTACACATGTGCACCCATTTACTCTGAACTGAAAATAGACAAGCATCAAGGACCATGTGTGCAGTGGTATTTGTTTTCATTTTCTAAATTAGTAAGACAGCCCTTTTCAACAGTGAATCTAAGCAATGAATGTCCAGTAGATCGCAGTGAAGAGCATTTTATTCACCTCACAGAGAGCACAAACCTCTGCCGACAGCTTGCTCTCTGGGCACTATTTACTTTTAAAAGATAAGCGTCGCATGACAGATGTTTACTTGATTCATCAGACCCGCCCCCTTCTTCCATTGCTCCACTGGCACTCATAAATACAGATACCAATAGATTAGAAAACAGCTAATATTGGCCCATTGATGGCCCTAGAAGAGAGAAACCTTTTTCATAAACCTCTATGCAAACAAACTGGCTATAAGACAGATTTATGCCACATTGACAAGATTTTTTCCAATCTTTAAACCAGTCCTTGTAAACAAAGTCTGGTCCTACCTCTCCTCTGTCTCCCAGCATGGAGTCTTTGGGTTTGGGCAGCTGTTGTCCACTAATGACTTTTAAAACCAGCTGTTTCTTCATCTTACCAGGCATTGGGTCCTCGAGATTGGGGTTAAAGGCACCTGCAGTGGGTAAAGAGATTGTACACCATTTGTGATCCTTATTGTAACAATATGACAGATTTCTTCAAAACCACTTCAACTGTCAGTTTTTGTAACTATTTAAAAAGTGTCTTGCCCAGGGACACAATGACAGCATGCGCTCAGACGGGGACTCAAACCAGCAACCCTCCGGTTGCAAGGTGAGCACCTACCATAACTGTATTTATTCAATCTTCTAAAATCCACACAACAAAAATATTTAATACCACTGAACACAAAGCTGAAATTATGCAAATTAGCTTTAAGCTAAAAGTGGTACAAAGCATCAAATGGTTACATTTATGTTAATATTGTACATGGTCCCTTTTAAAATAAATTTAAGTAAATTCCAGAGTACACTGGCTCAATATTTCCAACTGAACTGATGTAAATATATGTTCACATAATATTAGACAAGTGAGGCAATAAACAAACAAACAAAATGTGTACACACACACACACACACACACACACACACACACACCCCTACCTTACTGCCCTAAAGAATTGTTTGTTCTGTTTGTACATCTGTACAGCTATCGATCATCTCTCTCCTTCACTCTCTTATCTTGAGTGTAAATACTTTGTCAGAAATAAACTCATGGAATTAACACCCATTCTGGAAATACCAAAGAGGATAAAACTGAAATGACAAACGTGTTCTGACCGTCACTCATGCAGGCAGGTTTGAGGATGTAGCCACAGTTGCCGTTGCTGTAGAATTTGGCTCTGTTGAGCTGGAGGACCCGGCCTTCAGACTGGTAGTTTAGTGCAACTGAAATCAGAGTGTTTCACTTCATTATTGCTGATGGACTGAAAAGTTTTACTTCAATGTGCCGTTAACAGCCACTGTGGGAAAAGCAAAAGCCTTCAGCACCACCTGCAGAGAAGTCTTGGCACACTGGAAGAATTATTAATGACTGTGACAGCAGAGGGAATCAATTCATGATCTAAATGTCTGACTATATGAAATACAGAGTTCATGAAGCACACGTGGGGAAGGACACACACCAAGTTGACAACCAGCATTCCAGAAGGGCTGAGGGTTGAAGTTGGAGGAGTCCACACGGTAAGAAGAAGGATAGATGCGCGTCAGCTGCCGCTGGTTGAACTGAATGAAAGCTGTCGCTTTCTGCTGCATCACCTGGTGGGCTTTGGTCTCACTCAGAGATGACACCTGCCAGCCACAGTAAGCTGCTGGAGACAACACAAATACATCTTTGTTTACTTCCTGAGCCTCATCAACTTTCACTTCCTTCAGCAGCTGGCATTAGGTTAGCAATGCTCAGTTGCTGAAAAGAGCAAAGCTGAAAAATGTGCTCACCTTGTGCCTCAATGTCATAGAGACCCACAGATTGTGTGTATTTGACTAGATCTGACAGAGCTCTGGAAAGTTTCATTGTCTTCTTCTTTCTGTAAAGTTGACAAAAGGTTAAACATGCATTCAAACAGGTGACAAGATAAAGAAGACACATATATACTGTTGGTTTTGGCTCCCTTGGAGTCTCAACAGATATTTCTTCACTTGGGTTTCAGTGACATTGGTTGTCGTCTAACATGTCAGTCAGCCATAGGTATTTGGGCTGATACCTTTTAGTAAGCCCTCAGGTCCTATGGGTGAGGTGCTGCCATGCTGGCAAAGACCACTTTCATCAGGATAGAAATGTTTCATCATAGGAGGTCATCAGAAAAGGCTGGTGATGCCACAAAACACATTAATGCAACGCCTCGAGTGTCACTCACCTGTACACAATAATAATGTTTATTTAAATTTTACAGAATACATCTGAACCCACATTGAAATGTGTTCAGTTTGGGGCTGTCATCAACCCTGTGAAGTTTGGGACAGTTACAGCAATTTCATGCTTCATGGCAAAACACTGAAATTTTTCATGCCGCGAGGGTCGTGCTGTGTGACAAAAACTCAGTTTGCAAAATGGTGTAAGACCAACTTTGTAAGGCTTTCCTCGCCCAGTTTGAGATGGGTCTGTTCAACCACCTTGAAGCTGCACCTCAAAAGTGTAAAACATGTCATTTCCTGTTGCCACTGGGTGGCAGTGTGACAATCATTAACACAGCGATTTGTTTAGAGGTGGACCTTGTATGAAGGACAGCACCTTAATATTGATCAAAATTCACCACAGTGCCACACACACACCCACCAACCAAAATTCAAAAGGTTCACAATTTACATTTACCTACATCTGTAGTTAGGACTGACCAAATAGGAAGTTGATCCCATGAAAATCCTAGGAGCCGTTCGAAAAAGCGTAACACCAGGAATTCTCCTGGAGAACATGCGTACGGAGGAGTGGGTCAGAATCCTGCTGCAGTGTGTGCAAACTTGGTCAAGAACTACGGGAAACGTCTGACCTCAAACTGCAAACAAAGGTTCCTGTACCAAATATTAAGTTCTGTTTTTCCATTGTATCAAATACGTATTTCATGCAATTAAATGCAAATTGATTATTTAATAACTGTACAATGTGGTTTTCTGGATTTTTATTTAAGATTCTGTCTCTCACAGTTTAAGTGTACCTACGATAAAAAAAATGCAGACCTCTCCATTCTTTGAAGATGGGAAAACATGCAAAACTGGCAGTGTATAAAAGACTTATTTGATACTACCTAATACTTAAGACAAATACTTAATACAACAGACTACTGGCACTATGACCCAAACCCTACAGAAAGTAAGGAGACCTTTTCAGCATCCTGGGGGTAAAACATCCACATGTAGTGGAGCATTCTGAATAATTTCAAACCCTTTCAAAACTGCAACATTTCAGATGTGGCTAAAAATGGATTTATTCCCCCCCCCACACACACACACACACACCACCACCAGCAGCAAGCAGTCTGCGCACAATACTCCACAACCACCAAACAAACACAGTTTGAAATGTGCAACAGCCTGAAATATGTTTTCAGACCCCTTCCCTTAGTTCCCCTTTGGCAGCAATTGCTGCAGTTCTGTGTTAACATCTTGCATACAAGTGCATGTAGATTTGTGTGTCTGTATGAAATATTGAACTAGTTGGTGTGTGTGTGTGTGTGTGTGTCATACTTGCTATGATGCAGTGCAGCACGGGAAGTACCACTTGTGCTTTCTTGGTCTGTGTCTGTGTCTTCAAAGCTTGACGTCTTTTTCAGCTTGGACGCCTTTTTCTGTGAGAGATGAAGGACCACAGAAGACCGTTGAAAGAGTTTTCTCTTTAGTTATGAAAAGACAGGAATATGAGGTTTTAAAAACCATCTTGGATGCTTTTGATAAAATCTGGCCCAGACTTAAGGCTGCAACAACTTATCTCATTGTAGATCAATCAAGCTAAATATTTACATCTAAAAATCTCTTTTGTAAGAGTGGCCAATTAATATCAAATACAGGAAGACAGAATATTTATAAATTGATTAATTGGTTCCTGCTTCAACTAGCAGAAAACAATCTGAAAGTCAACTCTGCATTTATTTAAATATTATAATATTTAAGCGACAGCAGGCTATTGCGGTCTTCACCTGGTTTAAGAAATAAGCGCAACACTTTTTAGCTATTGCACCACATTAAACACAGATTAGGCCATTTTAATTCTACATGCTAATGTGAGCAATTTTTTGTTCATGCATGAATTTGTTGTAAGCTAATTCAAAATAATTTCTGAATTCCAACAATCATAATATGCTCACAGGCTAATGTAGCGTCTACAAAAAGGTTGTAATAATCAGCTTGAAGACAGCGCTATAAAATGTCTCTAATTTCTTGCAGCGGAGCTTATTCTAAATTTAATTGCCCATTGAAATTGAATGAAATCTGTTCTGCAGTGTCGGTGCTTAAAACAACTGCTCCTTTCTTCTCTTCACACAAAGTCGGGGTGACATGCAGAAAACTGAATAAATATTGGAATATACTTATTTAATTTTGAAAAAGGCCAACCTTGCATTTAGAGAAGCTCTCTATGAAGGAGCGGCCTGTGCGCTTGTTACTGCTGGTAGGATGAGCCACATCTGCTGTGTTGATCCCATCTTTACTCTTACCCTGAGAGAGAGGAAACGCACGTTTTTAAGCAACAATTCTATCTGAAGAAAGAAAAAAACAGATTAAATCTGTGCTACAATTCCACCGCTTACTGGACCGGACAGCATCTGTTTGGGATGGTGTAAACAGAAGACACTTTAACTGTTTGTGTTATGATTACTGGTAAAGATGAAACCCAACTTTAAAACCATGACTCATGATAAATATGGAAGGCTAGTCTCGGTGCATTGAAGAGCTCAAAGATTCTAAAGGAAATGCACTTCATCAGGTGCCACATTTAGGGCAAGAAAGTCGGTGAAACATAAGGAAGGGATGTGCATCACAGCCACTTGCCAACAAAAGGCTGGATGTAATCAAACGTGTCAATCATGACTTTTCACTTAGAGCTCATTTAGATTTAGCCTTCTAATTTTAACCAACCTTAAATTATTGTTGCCAAGCCTCAACACTGGCTTCTCTTCAAGTTTCCACCAACCTTCCTCTTCCTACTGTTATCTGATTTAGTCTGCAAGATCAACAGATCATCAAAAAATGATACACGCTGAAATGATTAATATTTGTTTGGTTTATCGACTTTTTTGTTGTCACTGTTTGTTAACTTCTCAGCTAACTCTCAGATACGGTGTCTTTAAAATACATACTGACATTACAGGTGCCAACCACAGACTCAGTTCAGGACATTCTCACTGGCCTATGACTTGATAATCATCATTGAAACTATTGGTCCATAAATTCTGCAGGCAGGTGTTTACTGAGATCATAACAAGGTCACCGAGGGTCTTTTTCCCCCCACAGACTTTTACACAACTGGACTTCTTCAAGCAGTTGTCTTGTACTGGCCAGCAAAGTGAATGCAGATTTAAGCAACTTCCTGATTGGCTTTAATTTTCAAAACTGGCAGCTTTGTCCATCTTTTATTTACAGGTTCTGATGTTCACTTAAACCTTTTGGCTCCTCACAAAGATTTTCAGTAGCCACACGATAACAAGCGTTACTGATCAGTGTTGATGACTGCGTTTGTTCAGCGGCTTTCATACAGCATATTGTGAATTTAATGTCCCTTTTCAGCAGGTTTGTTAGCAGTGTCTCTTTTTTTCTGAAAATATTATTAGATTATGAATGCTTAAACACAGATTATTGTCTCAAATACACTAAAAAAAAAAAGTAAGTGAACCCAGATGTCATCATTGCTCCATCTTGTATTATTAGTACTCACAACTGCAGTTCTTGATTTGTAGCACTAAAGATCCTGTGTGACAGAGCCAATGTCCACAGGGTTGGACCACATACAGAGATAAAGTGTTTGCTATGCAGGACTTGCTGTCTGTGTTTACCTTGCTGCTGGGTTTATCTGTGAGCTTCCCAGCAGGAGGGAGGGCTGTGATGGTAAAACTGTCCGGGTCCTCTCTGTCTCTGATCTTGGACTCCTTCATCAAGTTGTCCAGCTTTTTCTTGGCCATGTTCTCCACCTGCTTCCTGTTGGCTGACGTCTGGAGGAGGAGATACGCAGAGAATAATGACAGCAGAGACAAAGCAGGTGAGGTATAGTGGGGATAACTGTTCATTTTCCACTTTTTTTTTTTAATTTTATTTTTGCAGGCAATTATAAAACTATCTTAGAGAGATAGATTTGTATCATTTATAATGAATTACATGCAATAGTACATTAACAGAGGGCCCCAGCAAGACGAAATAAGGAGGCTCTTAAACTCAGGTTAGGTACTTGAGAAAAATTCACCAATCAAAAATATTATAGGTCATTATCAAGAATCAATAGTTTCCTGTTAAATCTATGAAATCTGAGAAAAGATTCTACCTGCCCCCCCCCCCTCTTTTTTTTTTGTACAATAACTTTAAGACATGCAATGGAGCCATTTATATTATAAGACTTTTTCAGAGTCAAAGGACCACAAAGTACACGGGTTTGTCCTGAAATAAGTCCACTTATTTTTGTGGAAGTACAAACAGCCGGCTGCATTTCATTTTCAGGGCTGAAAAACATTCCTAGACCTTGAACATTTGCAAATTGTAAATTGACTTAAATGAACAAAACAGATAAAACTGGAGTATGTGATGGGTGCTGTTTTATACTAATAAAGGTTGCAAATAAAAAATTTAAAATAATGGATCACACAGCAGTGGAGAATAAATTTCATTACAGTAGAAGTCTCTGTTAGATACGTGGATGACACCTGAACCAAAATAAATCTAGTCTACATGTGTTATGTGGACTTGGAGTAGGCATCTGACTGTGGGGGTGTTTGAGGCAGGATGAGAGAGTATAGCACATGTGTCCTGAGGTGATTCCAGGTAAGCTTCTGATACAGTACCTTACACTTTGAAAGAAGACAACAATGATTGAACAAAGGACAAGCAGTGGAAAGAAAAGCAAGAAAAGAGAACAAATAAACACAAACAGAAAGACAGAAAAAAACCCCAGCAGATAACGGGACGCAAGATATAATTAAGGAACAAAAGTAAAATATGAGAGAACATTCAAACACAAACCATTAGCAACAGGAAACACATGCACAATTCACATTTCATCTGCTAGACAAAAGGACAAATCCTGCTGCTCTAGAATTGATAGATACCATACAGCTACATACATCTCCATTGATCAGCTTGCAGTCGTCCTCCATCTCATCAGCACTGTCCTCATCAGACACGTCTCCCTCCTCTGCGTTTTCATCAATGTTTGGAGGCAGTTTCTTCCCCTGTCAAAAATGAAAAATCACATCAGAGGACGTTTATATTCTAACAGATAGGCGAGAGATTTCCTGGAGTAACATTGTATACTTACCGTGTAGTGTAATTGCAACATGCCCGTCAATGTACGGTACACTTACATACTACACTAGTTTGCCACAAAAGTATAACCACCTATGTTGTCCTGACAGCAATAGGCCACGGACACACAGGACCTCTGGATTAAACAAACAAAAACTATACAATTGTGTCTCATCTCTACACATTTTCCTGTATCTGAAATCTCCAGCCAGAGAGCGTTTATCTTGGCCAGGAGTGCTTTTCTGTCTAGTTTA
>VUQJ01025571.1:7244-18874 GCA_015108635.1 Andinoacara biseriatus
GTGGGTAGGGGGGGGGGGGGGGGGGTGGGGGTTGGTTGGGGGGGGGGGGGCAAACAGTGGGTGAGACTTTGGCATAATATTTTAATCAAATTGCAATGAATGAATAAATACAATTAAGGAGACTGTCAGTCACCAAGGCAGGAATCCTGTTGTTCAGCTATCAAGGAGGCAGAGAGGGGTTGGGATGAATGGAGGAGTTCTGTTCAACTTGAGTATGAAAGTGCTATATAAGTACCAGTCCATTTACCATTTGCCCTTGTTTGGGAATGCGAGAGCAACTAAAATCAGATGTTTTGACAGACAGAAATTTCACAGACCTCTCTCATTATCCAGGAAAATCAAAGGAAATAAACCATTGTCGAGCTCCATGCAAATGCATGTGAGATCAGGCTGATGACTTGGAGAATACGATGTTGTAGAAAAAAATTTAATCAAGAAATAAAAATAGACATGACTGAATTGTTAAAAAAAAAGAAAAAAGAATAGGAAGTGTAGATACAGGGTCCAGAATGGGCTTAGTATAAGTGCAATGGTGTCAAATAGCAATGAAAACAAAATAACAGAAGTTTCAATGTACATATAATGGAAAAGTAAGAGGCAGAAACACAGAGCAAGGAAATCACCAATCCATGATGTATCTCCCTCTAACCCCTCGCCCCTCCTTATTTCCCTTTCCTGCACTCCACTTGTTTGCATGAGCACTCTTAAGGCTAAACAAGTGTGAAAACTGTCGCTTATTAGCCCAGTTTGGGCCCAGCCTGACTTTCCACATGTGCACAAACACTATCTCTGTTATCTGTGATCTGGGAGCACTGGGCTGTCTGCTCATGGTGAGATAATCAATTTATGACATACATACAGAGGGCCAGGGTTGGTTTCCCTTAATTGGGCGATTACTTGAGCAAGAAGCATTGACTAACGACAAAGGGGCTATGTTATTATTAGCTAGACACTGCATTATTTTTCCCTCCACTGACTTCATTGGCTGGTTTTGCACCACTCATTTAGAGAAGGAAAACAAATCAATTTTTAGTAGAAATCTGAGTTGAAGTGGTATTGCATCCATTCATTTTTTTCTTGAAAGGAAAACCCTCAGATTTGCTAATGATATGGCTCTCTGTATGCAGCCGATTAAAGTATCTTCAACCCATTTGAAGCGGGTTCAAACATTATTGCTGCTTCATTTGTAGAATCCATTTTATATGTACACAAAGAGAGGCTGTCTTCTTCACCTGAAATGCCCCATCCTTGTATCACACTGTAATTGTGATTCATCAGATTAATTTGTCTGAGTTAGTTCATCACTCCATGAGACATGCTAAGGAGCAAATTGAGATGTTACCAGACGCACTAGGATAGGTATCTCCTTGAACATTTGGTAAAACTAATTAGAGAGTGGATGTCACATGGAGTGACTGATGTCAGGCGTGATAACATGCGTGGCAGAAGAAATGAGCTCAAGCAAAATCAAACGTAAAGAGCAATGTGACAGTGAAGGGGGACACTTCAGTCTGACACCTCGCTCCCTCTTTTCTGATCCATTTAGTTGCCACTGAATTTGTGAAAGATGATGGAATTGTGTTGTCAGGACTCTATCTATCATCAGTGAACAGTTCTTTCAAAACCCCTGATCTAAAACATGAATGCAAGATCTTCAATTCTCACTTTCAGCAGAACCTTGATAGGGACATTGAGTCAAAATGGACCATGTTCTTCACATCCATTGTTGAGGTGGCTCAATGGAGCTTTGGCTGCAAGACAAATGGTGCTTGTTGTGGAAGCCATCAGGCTGAAGAAGGAGTCCTATCAGGCTTGGCTTCCCTGTGGCACTCCACAGGCGAGCCAAGCAGAGTGCATCTCTGGTAGTAGCTGAAGCAAAAACTCAGGGGTGGGAGGAGTTCAGTGAGGCCATGGAACAAGACCTTCAGTTGGCCTCAAAGTGATTCTGGCAAACCGATTCACAAGATGAGAGTAAAATCTGCTATGATACATGGTTTGGAGATGGTGGCACTAACAAAAAGATAGGTGGCAGAGCTGAAGATTTTCATTGTGAATGACCAGGATGCACCGGGTGAGAAATAAATACATCAGAGGGAAAGCTCAGGTTGAGTGGTTTAGAAACAAAGTTAGAGAGGCAAGGCTGAGATGATCTGTGTATGTGCAGTGGAGGGATAGTGGACAAAGGGTTTTGAATGTGGAGCTGCCAGGCAGGAGGAAAAGAGCATGGAGCTATGGGGCAGTGCCTCTGGATTGGCAGAATGGGTTTTTAACAAGAGGACCAGAGTACGCTGTCATGGCTCCTGCTAGCCTTGTCTTCTCTGGGCCTGTTACTCTGACTTTCCTATTAACCAATCCTTGTGTTTTAGAGGAGGACCTCCTTCATCCACAGTTACCTGTGACCTGACCGGTCCAGCAGCTTCCGGCGATCTGACCATCATCCAGCCTATTTAAGTGGAGGAGGTCCTACACTTGACGCCGGTTTGTTACTTACCCCTCAGTCAGTTGACAAACGGCTTGTGTGTTGTAGTTTATTCCCGGTGAACGTCTACTGAGCCTCTGTCTCCTTTTTCTTTCCAGAGACTGAAAAGCTGGAGTGAGCCTGAGAGTGAGTGAGCAGAGGAGGAGTTAGGTCAAAGGTCAGCTTTTGAGAGACCTTCTGTTTCTTGGCGGAGCATCCCAGGGGAGTCCTTCCCACCATTTGCCAACAATCTAAGTGTATGCACTGTAAATAAAGTCCTTGGAAGTGTCACCCACAGTCTAAGTCTTGAGTGCTCTCCTCACCATGACACACATGCTCCAATTACAGGATGATCACACTCATCAGCCACCCTGGAAAAGTCTATGTCAGGGTACTGGAGAGGAGGGTCTGTCTATTAGATGAGTCTTGGTTTCAGGAGAAACATCCTGGTCGCTGAGCACTGGACCAAATCTTTATTGTTTCAAGTATATTTGATTGTGTGTGGGTATTTCCTGTAGGGGGTGCTTTAAGAGTATGTAGCGTCCGACCTATTGTTACTGGCCAAATGGTCCCTGTACAACTGCAGAGAGAAGTTGGTCTGTATGGCTGATAATTAGACAGGCCTGTTCCCGGTGGGTGTTGGACTTGGATGAGCTGGAGGAAGTGGCCCCAGAGAGGGGGGTCTTTCTGCTTAGACTGCTGTCCTACAACTGGATAAACAACGGTGATGGATGGATGGATGGATGGAAGGATGGAGTACTGATGCCTGAGTTCCTTTTTATGGAGGCAAGATATGGCCCATACAGATAAA
This sequence comes from Andinoacara biseriatus, assembly GCA_015108635.1. NCBI lineage: Eukaryota > Metazoa > Chordata > Actinopteri > Cichliformes > Cichlidae > Andinoacara > Andinoacara biseriatus. The sequence goes on from VUQJ01025571.1 coordinate 10,514, forward strand.
ATGAACACGTCAAGCATGTAATGTGTCAGTTTAAAGGATTGCAGTTTATATTGGTAATTATCACTGTTAAATATGTGCAGTTTTTATCCTGGTTGCGGAACATTTGACCAACTTTGGTGAATAATAGAAATGCTTCAACACATCTCAGATGGATTAATAAAAAATGTGGTGCATTTATGTTGAATGTAGTGAATCCATGACCTTTACTTTAGCGTATCAGGTTTTTTTTTAAATGCTGTTTTAAGTCAAATGTCTAAACAGTTAATTAACAAGGAATTCTACCAGTTTCCATTAAATCTGTGTTAACGTTGAAAAGACTGAATGTAACATCACAGCTGGCCTCCATGCTGTGTTCTGCTGTTTATTAAGCTTGTTTTCTAGTGTGTTTGTGACTTTAAATTTTTAGTAGTTATGGGAGTCAATCACCTATTGAAATTCATTTTAGTAGCTTAAATTTTGGTGTAAAAATACATGTCAAAACTTCAGTTTTTCCTTTTAATTTTAGGTGAATGAGCTTTGATTTTGTATTTGTTTTTGTAGTTTCCTTCCATGTTTAGTGTCCTTCCCTTTCCAATGGTTCTTCCTTTTTCACATGCAGTTCATGTCTGTATTTAGTTACTTTTTTTTCTTGTGTGTTTTGGATGATTTTACCTTCTGTCTCTTGTCTGTTTCCTTTCATTGCTAGTACCTGCCTGCTGGCACTTTGTTTCCTTGTTTCCCTTCATTTATTTATAGCTCTGTGAGCTCTGTGTTAATTACCTGTCCTGTTACTAACCTGTTGTGTTCCCTGCTTTCTCTGTTCACTTTCACTGTGTTTGTGTGCCTTCTTATTGCTTTTCTGGAGTTTATTTGAACTCTTTTTTTCTGACTTGTTGAATTTTCCTGAACTCTCCAGTTGCCAACACTTGCCACCATTGTTTGTGAGTTTTCTTTTAAAGTTATTTTAGTTTTTTTCATCCCTGTCTGCTCTTTCTGTTAGCAGACTATAACAAAAAAGGTTTCAAACTTGAAACTTGGTCTCAGTGACCAGTCAACAAATGGTGTGATTTGAAATGAACGGAAACTCTACCAAACATTGAACAGCCCATAAAATTACACTTTAACAACATAATGTTCTGTAAGACATCGTGTTATTTGGAGGGGAGCACAGAGGAACTCCTGATAGCATTAAAACACTTTTGAACATGATTACAAAATCCTTTTCCCATCCATGCTGGCTTGTTACATTATGCATGCTGTTATCAATAATCATCACCATACTAAATCTGTCTTTGTTAATGTGTTGTGCCTGAGGCCGGAGCCGGTGGGATGGAGGGCAGCCTGACTAAGAGCCCTGTTCATGCCAATGTGATTTCTAGTCATTTGTCTACATCATGGGCCCGTGCATCAGGCTGAGATTGAGCTCCAGCCAAGCTCTACCACTTAATCAGCAGGTTAATGCCAGCCTCTAAGGGAGGAGGGGAGGGAGGTGTTAGCCATATTGGGATTCCAGCCCATTTACAACGTGTGCATAGAAAATTACCTCGTGCCCATGAGTCGCATGATGGGGGAAAGGGAGGAGGTGACTACAGAGGGAGAGAGAGATGCTATTATGTCCAGAAGAATTATGCTTCTCTTACCTTTCCCTGTCCCGCTTTCTCCGTGTTCTCCTTTCTCTACCCCCTCTGACATTCTCGGTCTCTCTGTTCCCAAACCTGTCTGTCCTCCTCTTTTCCACCTCCGCTCCTCATCTGCATGCCTTGTCATTCTAATTCTTCCTGTCCGTATTCTATTCTACTCTGTCTTTCTTCCCCTCTCCCCTGTTTTCTTCTTTATCCTTTTCTTCTCTCTCTGCCACCTCTATTCTGGGGAAACATGGCATCCCAGGGCCCTAGTGAAATATAACTGCCTGTATGCGTGTGTGTATGTGTGTGTGAACACTCATGCACACATGCCTACTTGCCTGCTTGTGCTCTGGCAGTATGGTCTCACTCAATCAGATTTGCATAAGTAACCTCTCAGCAGGCCTGCTCCACTGGCCAGGTGCGTTGCTCTATTTGCATATAGAACTGTGAGGCTCCCCAGAGTCACTTTAGACTCCAGTGACTGCTGAGTGAGCCCACATGAAATCTGAATTAAAAACCCTCCTCCTGCGCGTCTGACACCCTCCTCCATCCTTGCCCATCTACATACCTACTTCACTTCCCTTCCGTCGCAATCCTCCTCCTTACATATCAGCTTATCTAGCTGGAAGTCTACCTCCATCTCTACCATAGTGTTAAATTTGCCCCCAAAAAACATTTCTCAGACTGCTCACCCCACCACATAGTTTACTGTGTTCACTTGAGAATCTACTGAGATAGCATGCTAACTAGCATTTTGCCACCTTTTAGCCTGTCTGATTGCGCCACTATTAAATTAAAGGGTATAAAAAGAGTCGAGGACAGATCCTTCACCTTATACGACGCCTGTGCATTCTAGCAACATTTTCAAACGTTAGTTTTCCAAGACACACCAAAGAGGTGAAATCTGAAGGTTTGGTATTATCAGTGTTGTCTGACATATTGTTAGTTTTTCTTCTGATTGCATCGTCAGATGAAAGCACTTCTGACAACCCGTTTGTGGCATCTGATCCAAGCATGACACTTTTTTTTTTTATGCCAGTCTATACGTTGCATCAACAGTTTTGCTGTGTAGTTCCAATCGAGCAATCTGTGAAGTTTCTCTCAGAAGGGTTATTTGGTTTCCAAGGGCCTCTTTAGCTCTTGCAGCCTGTTAATATTAATGCTGCCCGTTATGCTGAGGACTCTTCACTATGAAGACATAGTTTTGAACTCTTGTTTTTAAGTCGCGAGTCATCGGCAGTAGTTGTACAGTAACTTGTAGTTCGCTCCAAACAGGAAAGTCATTATTTTTCTGCCAAATAAACATCCTTGCCACCAATCATGGCCTTTCTAGATGAATATGAAAATAAAGTGTGTTTAATCGTTGTTGTGATTCTTTAAAATCTCCAATTGTAAAAGTTTTAAAAGATTTTTGGTGACTTAATTTGTGCTATTTGCAGCTTCTCTGTTTCAAAGTGGCTCTATGCACAATGTTTTTTTTCCCTCCACTTCACAATTGTTTTGGCTTGTTTGTGATAAAAATGATAAAAAGTAAACAGTTTGCTTTATTGTAGTTCTAGAAATTCACAATTGCAACAAAAAATACATTATTATAATGGAAATGAAAGTAGAAAAAAACAATAATCATACATATACAATTGTAGAGTGGTAACATGAAGTAATAAATGTGAATAATTTATACTGTCAAGTAATTTCTAATCTATACCTAATTGGTTGTGTCACCTTTAAGGCTTGTGTTTTACAGCGCCAGAAAATTTTGCTGGCTAAAAAATTCTTAAACATTGCTCTTTTGATAGAGAAGGTTATCGACCTCTGGGCTTGCTGAATGAGTACAAACATGATATAATTCATATGCTATGGACTTTAGAATTGACACTTCTTAACCCAACTGAATACTTAAGGGAGGCAATATGCTGCTCAAAAAGTTAAAGGAACACTTTTTAATGGCAGTCTAGCATCAAGTCAATTAAATGTCTATGATATTGATCTGGTCAGTTAAGTAGCAGAGGGGGTTGTTAATCAGTTTAAGCTGTTTTGGTGTTCATTAAATTTGCAACAGGTGCACTACAGAGGCAACAATGAGACAACCCCCAAAACGGGAATGGTTTTACAGGTGGAGGCCGTTGATATTCTTTTCCTCCTCATCTTTTTTCAGTAGTTTTGCATTTAGCTAGGGTCAGTGTCACTGCTGGTAGCATGAGGGTATACCTGGATCCTACAGACTTCACATAGGTAGCATGTGTTTTGTGGACCCGGAGAAGACATTCGATTGTGTCCCTCGGAGTATCCTGTGGGGGTTGCTGAGGCTGTCTGGCCCATTCCCTGTACAGCTTCAGCGAGAGCCTGGTCTGCATTGCTGGCAATAAGTCAGATTCATTTTTGGTGGATGTTGGACTCAGAGGTGCCCTTTGTCACCGATTCTGTTTGTAATTTTTAATGGATGGAATCTTTGTTTCTCTGCTTATGCTACTGTCTACATTTGCAAAGTCCACATGGTCTCAAAATTTTTAAGATTCGAAAGACTCAGATTCAAAAATCTTTATTGTCATTCTTCATTCCTCTTTGCTACCCCTCATTCAGTGGAGAAGTTTCAAACTGCCAGGAATAAAACAGGACCCTTTCATGAAAAGAAACTCTTGTCTTGTAAATGAAAATGTTTTTACGGACAAGAATATTTGACTTTTTTTTTTTTTTACTTCTTAAGTGATTTGATAACTTTAAGGCATCACCATCACTTCAATTCAATTCAATTCAATTCAATTTAATTCATATAGTGCCAATTCACAACATCAGTTGCCTAAAGGTGCTTTATATTGTAAGTTAAAGACCCTACAATATTAGAAAGAAACCAAGCACTCTGCAACAGTGGGAAGAAAAAAAACTTCCTTTTAACAGGAAGAAACCTCAAGTCTATCCAGGCTTAGGGAGGGGCAGCCATCCGCTGCAACTGGTTGGGGATGAGGGGACTGACAACAGAGAGAAATAGACAAAGGACACACCACACCATGGGAGAAAGAGTCAGAATTTAATAATTACTAATGATTAAATACAGTAATGGTGTTTGAAACACACGGGAGTGAAAAGAAAAGAGTGAAGATGAAATGCTCAGTGCATCATGGGAAGCAGCCTGAGCCTGTTGTAGCATAACTTGCTAATTTAGCAATTTTGCACAAAATAAATGAAGGCAATCCTACATATTTGTTTAATGTGTATGCTGAAGGACATATCCTGATCAAAAATGACTCCAAGATTGCTCACGGTGTTACTGGAGACCAAGGCAATGACATCTAACCCAAGTAATCTCTGCATAAGAGAATACAAATACAAATACAAATGTGTTACTGAACACAAGTTACTGAAGGATAGCGCTTTAGCTCTGGCTCTATAAAGGCACTTTTATTCAATAACCACTGAGATTATAAAAACTTAACAAAACAATTGAGAAAAACTTGCAGTCTAGTATCAGTCTCTACTCTTTTCTCCAATTTAAATGGCAAGAGAAAGATATTGAAATGTATGCCTCGCTCTTTTCACACGTTGTGACAGCGCTGCAGAAATTGGCTCTCTGGATTTCAGTGGTGTCCCATTTCTGTGGGATAAAACTTGTAAAACAATTCATTTTAATACATGAAGAACCCACAGCTTTTTTCAGACTAGGCAAGAATGCATAAATTTCCTGGCTCTGAGCTTGACCTCGACTTAAGGGTGTCCTTAACTAAGGGCTATTTGGTGACTGTATCATTTGTACTTTCTTATATGTTAATGCATCCAGGAATTTATCCTAAGACCCTCAGAAAAAAAAATAGGGAGAACCACAAGGATAAACCAATGGCTGGGCAATATCCTTTTTCCTGCGAGCAGAGGAAATTGTTCAGTTACCCTTAGAGGTCTAGTCTATTTGAATATGTGTGTTGTCCCTGTCTGTATCCTCATCAGAACAGATTGAGTAATGGCCACAGCACACGAAGGGCAGTTCAACAAAATGAAATACATTTGTTCTGGTCCTCTTGATAGGGAGGAACATTCAAGCAGCTATATCTGCCAACTGGTTTGCATTTCAGAGTTTTCAAAAAAGACAAAGAAGGAAATGGAGAATACTGTATAATTTAAATAGAGAGATGATGTTGAAATAAAAAAAGGGAGTCCACAGCTACTATTAGAATTTGGGGCAGCCTGGGTTTTTAAATTCTCTTTTCTTTCTCTTGTCTCAGGTGAAGAGGTGGGCAGATCCCTCATCCGTTCCATGGGCGAAGCTACTTGATGCTTCAAGGACCAGCTGTGGTAGTAAATGGTAAATGGATTGGTTCTTATACACTGCTTTTCTACTCTACATGAGTACTCGAAGCGCTTTACACAGCATGTCTCATTTAGACTAACCTTCCAATTAGTAGATGACCTGCCAGATTGTTATAGACACATAAATTGGCTCTTATCGTGTTTCTCCGGCCCTTGTATTTGTCCTTCAGTAACTCCTGTGCTCCGTTTACTCCCTAGTTCCCTGTTCAAAGATACTGCCTACTTGCCATTTCCAAAAAGTCATTTTCACTCTGTTCTTGTGTAAATGAAAGGCTGAAATGCATCAAAATTATCTGTTTTCATTTTGAAACGGTGTCGTGTAAACGGGGCCTGAGTCTTTTCATTGAGTCCAGAAAAAACCTGACCAAGACATCTTAGGCCCCGTTTACATGAGAACATTTTTAGTGGAATGGGTGTCATTTTATTGTTTTTGAAACGTGTTCAGACCGAATCGTTTCAAAAATGATCTGCATTTACACAGAAACGCAAGGCGTTGAACACGCTGCAGTTCCCGTTGCCACAAGTTGGCGATGTGGAAAGAGGAGTTGCAACCATAGTGGGCATGTACCAGTATCCTCGTTTTCAAAAAGTAGTGTTCTCACCCGTTTACACAGAAATGGAGACCGGAGCGTTTCAAAAACACGCCACTCTGGAACCAGCTTTCAAAATGTATCATTTTCACGCCGTTCTCGTGTAAACGGGAGACCGGAGCACATCAAAACTCTGAATTTTATTTGCAAAAAAATTTATTTTCAACTAGTAAAAGGTCTGGGTTGCAGGCAGACCAGTTTAGCACCTGGACTCTTCTGCTCTGAAGTCGTGCCATTTTAATAGCACGTGGTTTAGCATTGTCTTGCTGAAATATGCTAGGCCTTCCTTGAAAAAAATGTCTAGATGGGAGCATATGCTGCTCCAAAACCTGTATAAACCTTTCAGCATTGTATAAGCTGCCAGTTCTATAGGTACTAATGTACCCTCATCAGAGAGACCTTTGAACTGAGTGCTTATAACAAGCTGGATGGTCTTGCTCCTCTTTAATCTGGAGGTCACAGCATCAACATTTTCCAAAAAGAATTTAAATTTTCAATTTGTCTGAGCACAGAACAGTTTTCCACTTTGGCTCAATCCATTTTAAATGAGGTTGGGCAAGAGAAGGCAGTGGCTGGATCATGCATGGCTTCTTCTTTGCATGAGTTTTAACATGCATTTGTTGATGGCACAGCAAACCTGTGATTTCTGGAGGTGTACACACAGCATTCAAAACATGCCTGCTTTTTAAAAATTGGGTATGTAACATCCTACGGTCTCTGAGGAAGACCATTTAGTGGAAAAAAACCTAAATTGTGATGCATGCCACAAGAATTCTTTGGTCACACAGATACAATTGTTTCTGGACAATGTGCCATATTTACCTTCTTGAAAATGTGGAGGTCGAGTCCAGTACGTGTTGCAGAGGCAAGACAGAATCGGGTATTTACCAATGAATCCAAAAGTAGCATCTGCACTGAAAGTGGTCTGGAGAAATACAGTGGTGTGAAAAAGTGTTTGCCCCCTTCCTCATTTCCTGTTTTTTTGCATGTTTGTCACACTTAAGTGTTTCGGAACATCAAACCAATTTAAACAATAGTCAAGGACAACACAAGTAAACACAAAATGCAAGTTGTAAATGAAGGTGTTTATTAGTAAAGGTGAAAAAAAATCCAAACCATCATGGCCCTGTGTGAAAAAGTGATTGCCCCCCTTGTTAAAACATACTATAACTGTGGTTTTTCACACCTGAGTTCAATTTCCCTAGCCACACCCAGGCCTGATTATTGCCACACCTGTTCCCAATCAAGACATCATTTCAATAGGAGCTGCCTGACACAGTAAGGTCCACCAGAAGATCCTTGAAAGCCACACATCATGCCGAGATCCAAAGAAATTCAGGAGCAATTGAGAAAGAAAGTAATTGAGATCTATCAGTCTGGAAAGGGTTATAAAGCCATTTCCAAAGCTTTGGGAATCCAGCGAACCACAGTGAGAGCCATTATCCACAAATGGCAAAGACATGGAACAGTGGTGAACCTTCCCAGGAGTGGCCGGCCGCCCAAAATTACCCCAAGAGCGCAGCGACGACTCATCCAAGAGGTCACAAAAGACCCCACAACAACGTCCAAAGAACTGCAGGCCTCACTTGCCTCAGTTAAGGTCAGCGTTCATGCCTCCACCATCAGAAAAAGACTGAGCAAAAATGGCCTGCATGGCAGAGTTCCAAGAAGAAAACCACTGCTGAGCAAAAAGAACATTAAAGCTCGTCTCAATTTTTCCAAAACGCATCTCGATGACCCCCAAGACTTTTGGGACAACATTCTGTGGACCGATGAGACAAAAGTGGAACTCTTTGGAAGGTGTGTGTCCCATTACATCTGGCGTAAAAGGAACACTGCATTTCAGAAAAAGAACATTATACCAACAGTAA
>VUQJ01025577.1:3632-18439 GCA_015108635.1 Andinoacara biseriatus
CATGAGGCATAATCCTGCTCTGTTAATGCAAAATCTACACCATGTATGACAAATGGCACAGCTGACGAGGGGGAGTGTAGAGAGCGGCACAAACACTTATAACCTAAAATGTTCACTGGACTCTTCTGCTGCTCCACCGAGCTGCAGTTAACACGGCATTCCGCCTGTTTTTGGATATTTGGTCACGTCTCCTGGAGCCTGCTGTCAAAATATAAAGATGAACAGAAGCCACAAGGGACAAATTTCTAAGCATAAAATGAAGTGACAGCAATAAATCAAGTGTCACAATTTCTCTTACGCCAAAATCATCAAAATGGAACGTTTTCAAAGGCTTGTCGGGTGCTTTAAAGTCCGTGGCTGCAGGTGAAAAAAGAAATAAAAGATGAGGACAGACAGATGCAGAAGGAATGCATCAATATAAAAACATTGTGAGTTTAGCAGACAGCTTCAGACATGTTTACCACGCATCTGGGTACAGCTGAACTGCTGCTGTGCAGATTTATTAATGGCAAATCCAGACCTCGTATTTAGCTCAAATATACACACACACCACTTCTTTGTTTATAGGAAATCAGCTGCTACACACAGCACAACATTTTTACCCCATAAAAACTCCATACAGTCCACATGTTTAAAGGCCACTTTTCTGAAAATGTAATTTTTTTCTTTCTCATATTCTGAGCCAGAATTTTATTTTCAACATCGCTTCCACTTTCCCATTTTAGTCATATCGATGTTCTGAGGGTTTTTTTTAAAGAACTTGTTATTCCTCAAAAAATATGGCAAGAACAGATTTTTGTTGACACAATTTTATGAGTGATAAAAAGAGAAAAATTAGATACAGTGCCTCATTTACATATTCAGTGACGTTCGTGTTACTTTGCACTCGTAGGCAGATTTCATCTGCAGTAGGTGAGTCACCCATCCTCACATACACAAACAACAGATATGCATCATAGGAAATAAATAGAGGAAATAAATAGAATAAAAAAAAACGAATTTGTTCATCAGGGCGATGCTCACTGGAACAAAGCTGTTTGTATACTGTGTTGTTGTGCAGTTTGGGACTAGAAGCTTTCGTGCTGAAGGAAGAAACTGAAACTCATGCACAGGGTGCGAGTGTCCAGGTGCTGAAGCTGGCTGATAGGCAGGGATGCTGCGCTCAGCTGTGGCTCACAAATCTGATCGAGTGAGTTTCGGTTCTCACACCTGCTCTGATGCAGGACACACAGGAAACGGGTGAAAGCACAAATCATAAAATATTTGAAAACATTAAACATAAAAAAATAATCGTGTTAATATATGCAACAATATTTTTTTTATGGGGTTTATCTTCTAGTCCAGTAATTAGCACTGTCGCCCCACAGTGACGAGGTCCCGGGTTTGAACCTGCTGGCTGGCTGGAACCTTTCAGTGTGCGGTTTACATACACCTCTGTGGGTTCTCTCTGGGTACTGCAGCAAACACATGGATGATAATTTCTCTTAAATCAACCACAGGTCTGAATGTGTCTGTTTCTCTGGTTCTCTGGTTTCTCTGGATGGGTGGGAGGACGGACGGATGGATGGGTGGAACTAGTGTTTCCCTGTTGGGTACAAAATATACGGTCCTAATTATGTGTAAAAATGCATAATGAACCACAGTTGTAGCCATGATCATGATTCACTTTTTAATATGAATAATAGGAAAGTTTCATTGTGATTTCTGTTACTTGAAAATTTGAACCTGTTCTGTTGCTGCGTCTCCATTTAATGAAACACTAGACTGGAAAGAAAAGGGAGAAGCTGTTACCATGGTGAAGTCTTAAATTACAATCAGCACTTGTGCAATAATATACCCAAACTGAATAAGAATGGTGTATTTCAAAAAAAGAGATCACATACAGTATATCAAATATAGATGGGACGGATCAAAATTACACCTGAATGTAACCGAATATGTGACCTTTATGGACTCTGCTGTCCCTCTGTTACAGATTTAAACACAATTCTATTTGTGCCTTTAAAAGCAGCAAAGTAAATATTTCACACTATAATTTCATAAACATACAATTGTGTTACTCCGTTCAGTTTGTCTCTGAGCAGCCGTCGGACTCTGATCCACGCAGCGTGATGCCTTGGCTGTGATTGAACTGTTATGGCAGCTGCGTGGAGGATCCATACTGAGCTACACCTGAATTGAAGACGCGTTTCTTCTTTTATTGGAAGTTAATGAAACAATAAAACAGCCCGCCTAAAATTGCATTTTCACAGTTTGAAAACCAACAGCCGTGTTTTAAACTTTACACTTCTCTCTGGAACTCACAAATCAGATTTTTAAGGCGAGCGCCTCAAACAACACAATAACGTCCCCAAAGCAATACTCATTTGCCGTTTTGGATATCGGTGGTCTCTGCAGGCTTTTACTAGCATTCTACAGAGCAACGACATCTTTAAATGAATCCTCAGAAATAATTTGCCAGCGAAGAAAATCCTACACTTAATAAAATGCATAGAGCTCTTATATAATCAATTCCAAGCACATGGGTACACATTTCAGATATCTTTCTATTGTGACAGTGTCCAGTCTGCACCAGCTGCCACCCTGTTTTGCACACTGAACACTTTTTAAATGACTGTAGCACTCTTTTAAATTGACATGCATTCAATTTCCAACAATCAATAAGCAGAGAGTTAAATATGCGTTTTAAAGACACGCTGCGGTGGCTAAAGACAAGATTGATGGTTTCAGTTCAGAATGGATGATCATAAGAACGGCTAAGAGAGGAGGGGGTGTCTCTTCCAAAGCTACACCCTCAGCACTTCCTGAGGCTAATAAGCCCAGAGGTAATGAAGGGCCTAGTATGTTTAATGAGGCTGATGGATGAGCAGGACACGCTACGCACATGCATGATTTAAGGTGATGCCAAGAGTGTGTGAGAGAGAGAGAGAGAAGGTGGACTCGCAAAAAAGGCAAAAGCAGCACAGGAAGGGCGAGAGAAAGACTGATATAGAGAGAGAAATATAAATAAAGCACAACACAGGGAAGGAAACGGTTTTGGCACGACCCCATTCCTTTCCTCTTCAACATCTTTATTTCAATAGCAAAATAAAAACAAAACAAAAACTTATAACTTAAAATAAATCCATTCTAAGTACATCTGGAGATTTGTTAATCACTTCATATCCCTGGTATTGTAGAAAAGACATTATCCAAAGTGGTGGCATCAGCGGCAACAATGGCCACTCCTTCCTGGAAAACTATTGATCTCCGGTCTTTAATTAAGTAAAGGGCGTCTCTGTACGTAGAAACAGGGTGGGCTCGTTTCAATACATGCTTCAATAGGAGAGAACTTAATTTATGCCATGCATCCAATTCATATTCTGCTGTCACGTGAGCGCACGTCTTTTTGAGTGCTTTCTGCTGCTACTTATTTATATTAATAATGAAAACAGGAATTTAACTGTTATCTCTTGCCCTGTGACAGTGATTCTCAGATCCAGGCCTCGAGGCCCAGTGTCCTGCAGGTTTTATCTGTCCCTGATCCAACACACTTGCATCAAATATGTGTGTTGGATCAGGGACACGTCTAAAACCTGCAGGACACCGGCCCTCGAGGCCTGGATCTGAGAATCACTGCCCTATGACAACTGGGATAGGCTCCAGCTCCCCCTGGGAGCCTGAAAAGGATAAGCGAGTAAAAATGGATGTGGATGGATGAGCCACGTATCCCAGTAATTGCCACAGCCAGAGAAAAGGATGACAAAGTAAATGATGAGACAAAGTCTGCCAAAAGGTTTCCTGTTAACTGTTACTGTTTTAAAGCTTTTTGTTTGCCTCTGAAAGTCAGAGAAGAACTTTTGGTAGAGAAATCCAAGATATTTAAGTGAACCCCAAAAACCTGACTTGTGTGTAACATGCTTCTCTAATTGACATTTTGTGACACAGGAGTGTGTATGTGTGTGTGTGTGTCTTAACACTCTGATTCCTCAGTTGATTATTGCAGTTAAAGCCACAGACTGCAGACATGAGACCACCCTTTGGGGTTGTGGACTCCATTTTAAAGCCTATTTTGTGAAACTGTACGTGACGAGTAGAGATCGATGGGACGCTTCATGCTTCTACTTATAGATTACAATCATGCCCTGATTTATCATCCATTTACAGAAATGTACAAAATGAATATCGCGCATTATTATGTCCATCTTTTATATACAGACATACGAAGGGACAGTCAAAATTCATTCTTTCACTCTCATGTACAGACATTAATTTTTCTTTCACATCCATTTATTGTCATCCTCTCATACATAAATTGCATTTTTATTAACACAACATATTTTTATGCTGACATATATTATTCTCCTTTCAGGAGCATACATTTCTAACCATATACATATATATATATATATACAGTATATATATACTTTCTATCAATTAACATTTCCATCAGTAGCACCATGATGGTTACACTCCAGCAGACTTTTCATCCCTTTGAAAATGATGGCAATCACAGTATAGATTTATTTTGCATCCTCATTCATTTTCTTGAGAGACAATCTTAAAATATCTATATTACGCTAACAAAAGCATTTACATCAGTAGAGAACATTTAATTTAGATCAGGTAGTGAAAATCAAAGAAAATACAATGGAAACATTTTTATTAGTCCATTATTATTAGAAATTGTGTCACAGTTTTACATGCAAGGTTGCAGTTATCTTCTATTTCATGCATGTTGACAGTATGGATATAATTTTAAGACATTTGTCAGTGTCGAGATTAGGGATGTGCACGATTACGCGACTAGACGACTAATCGTCGCTATTGTTGCTAGTCGTTAAGCCTAATTATTAAGGTTTGAATTAACCCAGTGCTGGTAAATGTTTGTCCGAAATGTTATGTAGCCATCTGCCACCAGATGGAGCTGCAGCCCTTACATCGTTTTAGAAAGATGCCAAAATGTAACCTGAAGCGCACCCCCAGAGAAACACCCTTCTTTCTCTGCATTTTCAGCTACTTCCTACAAGTTTGTACAACCATGTATCATTTTAAAACGCATCGTTAAAAGAAAAGAAGGGAACATGCTTCGTTTAATCTTAGAACTATTGAAGAATAGATGTTGCTTGGGAGATGTTATTGTCACCAGCTCACGACAAAATTCTGGAACAACAAAGAGGCAGGTAGGTAGGCCTGTGGATGATCTAAAAGTAAAGTGAGTTAGTTAGCCGCACAAATATACAGAACTAGAATTGACTTTTATTTCTTTTAATGTGTTCTAAACATGGTAATTTCCATTGTTATAAATCTGAAAATCCTACGGGACTTTGTTCCCAAGTTATCGTGGTCACAGTGTTTAAAGTTGGCTGCCCACCTGCCAACGGCCTGACGATGATGTGGGTGATGATAATGCCCCATCAGCCTTTTTAGGGTGAAAGGTAATTAAAAAAAGTGAAGTCAATGGTAAAGTACCCTAAACCTGCATCTTCTTTAATGGCCAGCAGGGGACAACTCTGGTTGCAAAAAGATATCTGGGTCCCTTAATCCCGTGTTTCCCAACCTTTTAAAGCCACGGCACATATTTCACATTAGAAAACTAACAAGGCACACCAAGCAAAAATGTCACAAAAAGTTTATTTATTGAAATATAAATAATTATATACATAATTATCAACATAATCAATATTTTTTGTTGTACTATCTACTATTACTCACATGAAATTGATGCACGAGTATTTATGGTTGGAACATGATCAAGCAGTGAAGCAGAGAAGCTCATTCCTTCCAAAAGCGAGCTGGAAGAGAGGAAGAGTGGACCCCAGAATCGGGTTTGAAGAAGAGGTAGATCAGGGTTCAGTCAGTGGATCAACATATTGTGTTATGAATGTGTGTGTGTACCTGTGTGTTTGCACATGCATCAGTGAATGAAGAGACATATATGACCTATTCTAATTATGCTTCTTCTTATGAGTCTGTGGATAAAGAGGAAAATGAAGATGATGATGGATCAAAGGAAGATGGAGAACACCTGTTACGGCCCTGGAGCAGTTCATAGGTACAGCAGTGCACGTGTCACCAGCACCAGTTTTGGAACAAAGCCCTCTGAGTGGCCCAGGCAGTTGACACCATGGCAGATGGGAGTTCATCAAAAAAAAAAAATCCCTGCACTTCAACAACAATGAAGAGATACAAAGTGAAAATGTTCCTTCACTCCAGCCATCGGTCAGCTTGAAGCTGCAGGCGATCCCAGTGGGTTAGACGCTAGCTGTAGATGAGCAGATGGTCCCTTTTAAGGGAAGAAATGGACTCGAGCAATACCTTCCAGCAAAATCAAAGAAACTGAGCTATAGGATACATGTCTTGGCTCACTGTGATGGTGTCCCACGTAATTTTGAAATCTACACAGGGAGAGTTGTGCAAGACTCTAAGCTGCCAGATGTAGGCGCAAGTGTTGTCCTCACACAGCGGAACTACAAGGTGTTCTTTGACAACTGGTTCATACTTGCACTTGCTCAGCAGGGAATTCACTGTACCGGTACTGTTCATAGCAATAGACTGCCAGGTGTCAACTTGATGTGTGAGGCAGAGCTGAAGAACTTGGATCTTTTGAATAGAAGACAGCCATGGTTGGATAAACCATCTTGCATGCTGTGAAGTGGTTTGATAACCGGTCAGTCTTCTCAGTAGTTACATTGGAGCATGACTGAGGTTGATAGGTGGGATGGCAAGCAAAAGACACTCATCCCCTGTCCTGCTGTTGTGAGAGAGAATAAAAATATGGGTGGGGTGACTCTGCTGGACTCTCCCATTACTGCTACAAAATCAAGTCAAAGAAGTGGTACCACAGGCTGATGTTCCACTTCATCGACATGAACATCACGGCTGCCTGAATGCTCTAACAGAGAGACTGCAGCAGCACTGGGATGAGAAAAGAGGAACGGATACAGCTGTATACATTCAAGGTGTATATCGCAGAAAGATGAGCAAAAGTGGCAAGAATCCGGAGCATAAGAGAGGCTGTCCCAGTCTCACAATGTATGAAGAAAAGAAGAGGAGAGGACCCACTACACCGATTCTGATACCCGATGTCTGTGAGGATGCTACAGCCCACTGGATGGTCACGGATGAAAAGAAAGGCAGATTCAAAGGCACACCTGAAGCCAAGTGCAAAAAATGTGACGTCCACCTCTGTTTTACATCCACCAGCAGCTGCTTCCCGAGGATCCATACGGAATAATACAGACTGTGCTTTGTAAGAAAGAGAAACACAGGTTCAATCAGTACCCCACAGGAGCGCACATCACACACTTCAGCTAATCTCTAACCCACTGATTGATAAACGATTTGTGGCTGATGTTTGTTGACATAAAACGTGTTGAAACTGTTGTTGAAATAAAACTTCTTCTAATGTATTCATAGCTTGTTTGTTCCTCATCCCACATATGATATAACTTAGAAAATCTCTGCATTTCAGTACCCTCATAGCATCGAAAATCTGGTGTGTGTGCGTATGTGTTGGGGGGGTATATATATATAATATATATATTAGATTAGCTTGGGACCCAAACCAGGGGTTACATCATGGCAGCTACATCCATCTTTTGTATTCAGTCTTTGAGCTAAACATAGAGTCAAACCCATGTTATGCTTGTCCAAGAACAGCTTTCTGAATTTAGATTTTTTTTTTTTACTTGGCAGGCTTGCTAGTACAGCCCAGTTAAGTTCTTCATCATCAGAAGATGTCAGATAGTGGAACCAGGATTGAAAGGCAGTTGGGTGACTAACAGTGTGTTGATGTAAAAGGTAATAGTGAACAACGACTCTCTGGAGTGCCGGTCTGGTAGGGTGAGCTTGAGCTATTCTGGTAAGTCAGGACCAGAATTGGATCACCTGAAGGTGCAGATGATGAGGCAGAAGGTTGAAATGTAGGAGCACAGTTTGGCGGGAAGGCAGCCGTTAAACTGATGAAACTGTCTGAAGACGATGAGCGAAGCTGCTTTGCTAAAATAGGGTTTTCTTCACAGCTGTGCTCACTGCTAGCTTGTAAAATCATCCTTTTTCGGGAAAATCTAAAATAAATGTAGAAGTCAGGATAACATTTCAGCCCCAGATCGTAAAAAACTTTCAGCAGACATCTTATTACCATCTGCAAAATTATTTTGCCCTGAACTTTTATACAAATACTTTTACCTGGATTAGTAAAGATATGATACATATTCAAGCAAAAGTCTCTTTTCAGCATTAACAAAACGTATTAATTAAAAATAAAATGAGCAAGCTGTAGGAGCTTTATATTCTATGGTTATCTTTAACATTTCTTTAATACTTTTTGATAACCGCATCTTTAGACACAAAACATTTACATGGTGAACAAAGTGTGTATACTGCATAATATCTATATATATGTGATCTATAACAATGAGCCAGACATAATGCATACTTAAAGGTTTTCACATCATATTATACTCCTGTGTTACAGAATATTTCTACATAATTCCAAAGTGTGTTGCTAAATTAGCAGGGCACACTTAATATACTGCATTTCACAAAACGTACAGTTAAGTGTCGTTCTTACCTGCTCTTTGAGCTGTCAAAGTGTTTCTGAGACTGCTGCAGTCTTCTTTAAGCTACTCAGCCCGTTGAAGCTACATGTGGGTGTTACCAGATCTAAAAAGTTCCCTCATTGCTCTTTCCACCGCGCTGTGGGTGCAGATGAGCCCGTCCTATCTCGCTCATGCGACGAGGACAAGGACGTGACAGTTTCAGGAGATGATAAAATATTTGGTAACACCCAGCTGGCTCTTCTCCCCCCCTCCGTGCTGTTGGACACCTGAACGTGACCCCGCTCGCGCTTCTCAGCCAATCACTGCGCTACATTATTATCCTCCGTCTGTTTCCACTGTTTCACACGCACGCATTCTTCTCTTGCACACATACATTTTCTTCAGACATACGAATAGTAGTTGTAAGATTAAATGCATGTTGAATGCCTGTGCGTGAGTGCAAAACGTAGGAATGTGTGAATGAAAATACATGTATATGACAACATAATATGATAGAACATAATGTAAGAATATATAAATTAACACTATCTGAGAGTCACAATATATGTATGTGACAAAAAAATGAAAGAATGAATTTTGGCTTGTACATTAGTCTCCTTTGCTTGTTTTCTCCAGTTGTTGACAAAATGAAATATGCTTCAGATCAAAGCCTTAATTAAGCCAAACGGCCTTAATGTGCTGTTATTTACACTTCTAGATTTGGACTCCAGCCAGCAGGCGCAAGATGGAGAAAAAGGCAAGAACTGGGCTCACTGGTCTATTCAGCACTTCTCAGTATGATTCAGATCTACCCTTTGAAGAGACGCCCAGATTTCTGGACTCTGCTCTTCTTTTTGTCTATTTCTAAATGCATTTAACACTGTAAGAATGACTGAAGCTGTAAATACCAGCACTGAGATTGCAGTAGTGGTCCTGGGGAGCCGGGACAGCAGTTGTGCATTTGAACGCACAACCCTTCGCAAAACAGAATTCTCAACTAATTAAAAATCACAGCTACTCAGCAAGGAATGCTTAAAACACCAGGAAGCTCGGTGGAAACGTCGTTAATGAAATGACTGCTGTGGTTAGATTGAATTCTGCTCTTTTGTGTCTCACTTCTCTGCAGCATTGACTGTGTTGGACCTCCCAGAGATTACTCTGTGACATGATGTAACTGCAAGTAAATCTGGTACTGTAGACTGCGTCGATGTGTCCAAATGCATAAACCTCCCTCAGCATTCAGACAGTCATCAAGTACTCACCTCAGACAGGAGCTGTCAGTGTGAGGTTTCTGACTGACAAACTGGCTCTCCAATCTCAAAGATTCTGTCATTGCTTCAGCCTCACTCAGCTGCCGATCCAGGTCTGCAGTCAGGAGTGATAAATCAAACATGAGACAACGCCACTCAAAGAAGACAGACACGTGTTGCGTGTGCGTTCTTAGAACAATGAAATAAGGTATGTGAAGTCTTCTTATTCTAAAGGGACCAGAATAGCTGGTCATTGGTCCTACGAGGAGCTTTCAGACTGTCATCTGCAGTGTCAAAAACAGCTGTGTGGGCTGTGTTTGTGCTGCTGTCGATCTTTTAGTCAAGCTCCTGCCACAGCGAAGACCAAAGTCACGAGAAGCTCTTTGCAGTGAAGTGAAACAGAATGTGTCCACTGCAGCCACCGTCTGTGCACTTCTTTCCAATTAATGGAGAAATTCCACTGGCATTTATTTTCCTGTTCAGTGCAGCTTTTTAAGCAGTCATCAGTCTACCTGTACATTACCATCACCATCTGACTTTGCTCTGTTGATTCTTTTGGAGGACTGGATGCCAATGTCTGCATCAGCTGTCCACCCCAAATCCTCCAAAGGTGTTGCTCCAACAGTATAAAGCTGGATTCAGTTCTCTTTCATCCATATAGTGCCAATTAACTCCACACCTGCTCTACATCAACTTACAACTTTAAAAACTCAGCAAGCACTCTCTCAACCTGTTCACCAAGCCAAAAATATGTTGTCAGAGGTCTAACATCTGGGCTCAAGATTCAGCTGTCTCAGCAGCCAAACTGAATTCCAGAAGCAAGTTTAATAACTGACGGTCTGCATTAAAGGCCGTGTGAATGCATCTGCAGCTTCCTGAGCTTCTTTTACAAAAAAATAAATAAACAAATAAATAAATAAGCAATGACTTTATGGTATAAAAATGAACTTCTGCTCTTCACCTTTCTCTGTATTATTCAGGCTCTGCAGTTCGAGCAGGAGCGCTCTCTTCTCCTCCTCTGTGGAGCAGACGTAACTGTTCTTGCAGCTCATCAGCTCCATCTCTAAATTGTAGAAGCATAAAAGATAAATCTGTGATAGTTCTCAAGAATAACTGAGCAATAATCACCAGAGGAACTGTAGAGTGAATCTATACTGCTCCACAAAAGAGAACTTTTTTTTGGATGAAAGGAGCAAATGTAGGCATTTTTGTAATTAGTTTTAACTGCACAAAGCTCAGTATAGATAATGTGAAGATGATGGTTATAATAGGAGGCATAACCTGAGTTCAAGTCACTGAACATTAGCCCTGTACAAGTTTTAACCTTAATTATTACATAAAAACATAGACACGATTTATTGTTTGGCTGTTTTCAAGCTGCCTTCAACCCATTTAAGAAAACTTTGCTAAGATGAGACACTTGTTTGCTATTCTTGTGACTTGTGTTAACCTGTTTTAATCATGTGAAAAAGAGTTTTCACAGGACTAATAAAACCACCTTTAACAGGAATCACTGATTTTATCAGTCTCTCGCATCACTGTAGAGAAATTTTAGCCCACTTTTCTTTACAGCGCTGCTTCAGTTCGTTGAGGTTTTCAGGCATTTCTTTAGACGCTGCTGCTCTTGGGATCATTGTCCTCTTACGTGAACCAGTTTGGGCCAAACTAAAGCTGACTGACAGACATTTGACTCTAGAGTACTTTGGTATACAGAGGAGTTCACGGTTGACTCAGTGACTGCGAGCTGCCCAAATGATCACCCCTCCATCACCGTGCTTGATGGTTGGTATGAGCTGTTTGTGCTGACATGCTGTGTGTGGTTTTTTTGGCAAACATGGCACTTTGCATTATAACAAAACGTCCCCACTTTGATCGCATCTGTTCATTGGACAGTTTTCCTTAAGTTTTGTGGTTTGCTCACATACAAACTTTGCAAACCTAAACCGTGCTGCCATGTTCTTCTTTCTTCTAACAACCCTTCGAAATAAGCCAGCTGTTCAGTCTTTTTCTTATTGTACCGTAATGAACGTTAACATTTAACATGCTAGTTGAAGTCTGAGATGTAGCTTGTATCATGTAACCACTGTCTACTCTGAAAGCACTGCAGTAAAGTGTTTTATTACCTTTGAATATTGATTCCACCTCCTTCTCCAGGTCCAGGAGCACAGTGTGTGTTTGGCTCGTGAACACTGTCTCTCTGTTCCCCTGAAGACTGAAATCACTGTTGAACCTTGAGATCTCTTGAAGAAAATTTTTCTCTTCTTCTTTAGCCACCCTCTTTATCTTGGTCTGGTATGACAAGAAGGAAGATGGGAAATACTTCCAACAATACCAAGAGAGCTTCTTGTGGTGCCACAGACGTAATGTTACTATTTGGTGACATTAATGATGTGGAAAAATAGAAAATCTCATAGTGTTGTTTCACTGTGTTTTGTCACAGAGGTGGACCACTCACCTGCTGCCAGTTTACTGTGCTATTACCTGCACTAACCTCTAACCTGTTGAAGGGGGATAACTGCTTAAAAGCCAGTTCAGTATCCAATCAGACTGCATTGGACATTTGCATTTTCACATGCACCTGTCGGGTGGAAATAGCTTGCAATATCTATCATTACTTCTGCAGCGAAGGAGCTAGTATATGATTAAAAATATGATTCAATGTGGCATGATAGTCTTTTATGAGGAAAAAAGGGGGGGGGGGGGCTGGCTTCTAAAATGATTTTACATGATTTAATTTAATTACTTTTGGAATTTCAAACAAGCAATTTTAAAATGTCAGACTCGGTTCTAACCTTGAAATGTTCAATGTACCAAATGTTTAATTTATTTATCAGAAACAAACACATTAACTGGTTATGAAAATAGCTGCAGGCCCTGTTGTAGAGCTAAAAAGGTTTTCATATAGGTTGCTCATGGTTGACGCTATTTTTAAAGGTCCAGATGCTGTAAATGTTGCACTGCTGCACCTTATTTGACAGAAATCTAATGATTTTCCTTTGGCTCTGGCTAAAACATCTTTGGAAGGTGACGCGTTTCGTCTGTGCAATCACTGATTAATTGATCACTGAGAGTCAATCTGGAGTTTTGGACTATAAAAGCTGTACAGGTATCCATATTGAATATAACCTGTCTAATTTGAGAGGTAAGTATTGATTCAGGCTTCAGCCTACTAGATGCTCCCTGAGGTGGCTCTTCCGGCAGAGCAGCTCTTCAATTTGCTTTAACATCTGGTCCTCATATTTCTTCGCCAGGTCATGCTGCAGCCTCATTGCAGACACCCGCTGAGCCTGGAGCACAAATACGGGAGATGATTGGGAAGTCAAGACACACAATCTGACAGACAGATGTACAGAGAGGGAGATGGATTGATGATACTTCATATGTGAGTGATGTGAAATGATACCAGAGGGGGAGAAATGACACAAAAGTTCAAATTGGAGCAATCCTTATATTCTCTATACCCTACTATATAGACAGGCATGTTAGTAATTGAAAATTATAATTATAAACAGCCCGCTTCTTTAACTACTTCAAAAAAAATTCTGGTTTCTCTTTAAATCAATATCAACTTTCAGACTGGTTGTAGCTTACAAATAGAACAGTACCCTCCTAAAGACAGAAAACTGTCAGCTTATGTTGGAAGGTAGATTCTTGCCTTGGGAATAACTTTTGGTATAATTTTCAATCTGTTTCTTGAGCTAAGGAGGAGGAAGTGACTTTGCTGTTTCTTCTGCTGTAGTGCAGAGACGCAGCATGTTTCAGTGAGCACAATCAGCTTCCAAGACCTATAAACACTGTAATTATCTTAAGACAGCTCTCATAAACCATAAGACGTTGCATAATGAGAGCTGTAAACACACTGTGCAGTAAACACAGCCTGCATATCTGCATGATGTAAACACTTTCAGTATGTAAAAAAAGATACCCGTGCCATGTGTTTTCAGATCATCAGATGACACACAGGCGGGCACGGTGTGGTCCTGGCAATATTTCTGAAAGGTCAAGGAGCCTTTTTTCTGACATTGTATCTCACACATGCTAAAAGGTTTCACTAATGTTTTTTCGGGGGAAATTAGCCATTGATTTTTACAGTGGCACTTGCAATTGATCGTTGATCAAATGAATGGTAGAGATCAAGTGTTTTAAATCATAAAGTAGCTCAGCTCATCGACGTGGCACTGTACTGCTTTAATATTTCAATACTTGTTTTTTTTGCAATTAAGATATGGGCAATTTCATTTTTTTAATCAGTTTTATAAAGGTATAAACGTACAGTATAATGTGATGTATAAAAGTACAGGCACCATTCACATAGAAGTTTGGTCCAAGAACCAAATCCTTTACATCTAAAATGTGAAACAGTTAAGCAACATTTGGCATCTTCTGTTCACACAGAATTTGTAATTTATCATTAGCTTCTCATTAGCACCAATTAGCAACATTCTCACCTTTACATCAAGTTCCTCTTTGCTCTCTTCATACTTTTCAGTGGCACTCTTTATCCTCTCATTGCATCTGATGATGGCTACTTTGACTGAAAACAGCAATAATAAACAACACGAGATGCAACATTTAAACATTAAAAGAGCTGCATAAAAATAGATATCACTGTCACTGTCTTTAGCTGTTAGCTTCTTGGCTAGCTGAAGTGTCCCTTATCATGTAAAGGTAAAAAAAAAAAAAAAAAATAGGGAAAAAAAACATACCATCCTTGATTTTTTGTGTTTGTTCTGCTAATTGTTGCTCAGTTAAAAGAATTTGATGAAAGAGTGTGTCTAAACTCATTTGGGCTCAGCAGCTGGTTTAATGAGTAGCCTAGAAGGAAGCTAGCTAGCATAGCAGCCAACATCTGTGGAAGCTAATTTCTTTCAGGACAAAAACACTGTAGGACGGCAGTAGCTTATTATTATTATGACGTGGTTGTGACATAGTATTTTTATAAGTTGTAATTTTATATATTTTTTTTTTTTTGAGAGAGTGAGAAAGAGAGAGGTATACTATAAAATATGCCAGAGAAGAAGTGTGAAAATTAAAA